>ML411018.1:57730-86151 GCA_005239525.1 Nicotiana knightiana | reverse complement strand
GGGGGGGGGGGGGGGGAATGGAAGAGTTCTCGAGGTAGAATTTTGGGGTTTTGAATAGGATTTTGTCGTCGGATTTGAGTAAATTTGGTATGGTTAGACTCATGAGTGAATGGGCTTTAAAGTTTTGTAACTTTTTTCGCATTTCGAGATGTGAGCCCAGGGGCTGAGTTTGGGCCAATTTCGGGTTTGAGGTGTAATTTGATAGTTTTTCTGGTGGAATTCGTTCCATTAGCGTATATTGATGGTATTGTACTGGTTGTGAATAGATTCGGAGTATTTGGAGGCCGAGTCGAGGGGAAAGAGCATCACAGAGTAGAGATTTGATCGGGTTGAGGTAAGTAACGATTGTAACTCTGGTCTTGAGGGTATGAAACCCCAAATTTTTGTATCATTTTACTATTTATAGGTGGCGCACATGCTAGGTGATGGGCGTGTGGGCGTGCACCGTTGGGGATTGTGACTTGGTCCGTCCCTCATCAATTGTAAAGTTGAATATTTTGTTGAAACTATATGATCCTTATGTGTTTTAGAAAGATTTTCTGTAAATCAGGCTGGATGTCATGTTTAGGCCTTATGCTAGTTTTGTTTGGACCCTTAGAAGTCTTTTCTTTTTATCCTCTCATTTTTTTTCGATTGAAAATCTATACTCAGTCATGTTTATACTTATTCACTTCATAACTCAGTCTCTATTACTCTGTTTTGATGCATTATATAAATGTTGTTTGGGCTAAATACTTTGTTTTTCTGAGAGCCCGAGAGGCTGGAGAGGTTTATGTTGAGTGAGGCCGAGAGCCTGATTTGTGAGAATATTTATGGGATCGGGCTGCACGCCGCAATATGTTTGATATAGACCAAGGGCCTCGTTGATTTATGCCATGATTGGCTTGATATAGTGCTTGGGCTGAAGGATCCCCTCTGGAGTTTGTACACATCCCCAGTGAGCGCAGGTACCTACTAAGTGCGAGTGCCGAGTGCCCAGTGACTGGGAGGCATGAGTAATGGTGAGGTTTGCTCGAGGGGCTGTATACGAGTGATGTTTGCCCGAGGGACTGTATACGAGTGATGTTTGCTCGAGGGGCTATTTATGATTTTATTATTTTGCTCACCTTTGCATTGAGCCTTTGTTTGAAAACTGTTGAAAGATATTTTAAAATGATTTTTTTGGAACTGGATTTAAACGAGTTGATTTGATTCAAACTCTATTTTTAAAAGCATGTCGTATTTTACTGTGTTTTTGTGATATGAACTTTACTTGCATTATTGCTCGTCACTACTTCTCAGTATTTGTTTACAGTTGTTACTTACTGAGTTGGCGTGCTCACGTTACTCCCTGCACGTTGTGTGCAGATCCAAGCATTTCTGGACACGGTAGAGTTTGTTGATTATTCCTGACGCAGATTCTCGGAGTTAGCAAGGTAGATGCCTGACGATCGCAGCCTGCTTTCCTCCTTCTTTATCTTCCCTTAGTTGTATTTGATTAATCCCAGACTATGTTAGTCTTGATATGTACAGACAGTTGTAGTAGTTGCTCATGACTAGTGACACCCCGATATTGGGCTTTTCTTTTCCGCACTTTTGTTTTGATTTAAACTCCTTTATGAAGGTTTTAAATTGAATAGCTTTGAAATTATCTTTAAAATGAAAATTTCGATTTGTTCTGGTAATGTATCAGCTTGCCGAGTACCACGATAGGCGCTATCATGACAGAGTTAGTTTTGGATTGTGACACCTTACAAGTAAGTTATTTTTCTTTTCTGTAGTTCTGGGTCATGACATCTCACGAGTAAGTTATGAAGTGCTCCATAGTTTTGGGTCATGTCATATTCTATTTAGTTTTGGGTCATGACTTCTAATAGCTTACTGTTTGTGACCTTAATGAATAATAGAATATGAAGTGCTTCATAGTTATTGACCTTAAATAATGAGTTGTATGATCACTTTCTTATTAAGTGTTACTGAAATGTGTCTATCTTTTTATTCTTTCATATTCATATCATATGTTAAGATCTATTAAATTCTTATATTTTTTTTTAATGTGAAGTGGTTATTAATATTTAGGTATCATATTAATTTTTTATGTTTAATTACTAAATTCGGTTAACCTGAATGTGTATATCAATGAAAAATTTTGGCGGACGACTAAAAAAATAATAATTATGTTTTACTAATAGAATTATTTCATAAGAATATTTTAATTGATAATATGTTTGTCAATTTTTTATATTTTTAGTAAATATATATTTAATTATCAAATATTTGACAAAGTAAGATTGAAATAATATATAAGTAACAAAAAAATCCGAAAACCCGACAAAACCGAACCAATCCAAACCGATATAATTGGTTTTGTTTCGTTTTAATAAAACTCGAACCAACCCGATCCATATACACCCCTAGTGCTAACCCATGCTTGGACTGAGATTAGATATCTGAAGCTTTCATTTTGCATACATATGTTAGATTAACATCTATCTTTTGTCATTTACTTAACTTTAGTTCGGGATTTCAATTGCTTAATTCGTTTTATATGCCTTTCGAAGTAGAGTTGGTGACTATTTTATATAGTGAAGACATTCTAATTACATTATTTTAGCTCAAATGTTTAACCGACCAAAGAGAAAAATTCGATAGAGTACTGTACTATTCTTGGTCAGACTATAAAGAGCACTCTCACTTTTTGTTTCACTGTGATTGTATTTTACATGATGTTTTCAATATAAATTTCCAGCTATCCCTAGGGAGATTGTGGAGCTAGATTAGGAGTCTTGTTTAGATTATGAGTTGTATAAATTAAAAGTTTAGATTAGTTTAAGTGTCATGTTAATTGGTATTTTTTAAAAGATTTTTTTATTTCGCTTTATTATAAAACACTGAATATTCTTTTCTCTAACTTGCAATTAGTTTATTGCTCCTACAAAACACTTTTGCTTTCTTTTGTATATTTGTAGATATATAAATTTTATTAAAATTAAATTCATAAAAGAATTTGAATTATATTTTAAAATTCAAGATACATTGGTCCAAATAAATATTATGGGCTAATATAATTGAATTAATTATATAAGTTCAATATATGGATTAAATAAATAAGTTTTAATCCATCGGGCTAGCCCATTTAGTTGGGCTAAAGTGATTAGCCCACTTCATTAGGTCCAATATGCCATCTTCCTAGATGTTCAGTTTGGTGCCACGTGTCAAATGACGTGGCGCGCCAAGTCAAACAGAAGAGCCAATGAGATCATGCCACGTGTCAAAATGACAAGGCATGCCAAGTCACATTAAAGGGCCAATAAAATCGTGCCACGTGTGCAAGTGACATGTTCTGGCTAATCAAACGCGGCGTTGTCACACTTCAATTTGATTGGTCGGAAAGAGTTTGTTCTTATCATAACTCTTCTCTCCCACAACTATAAATAGGGGTCTTCATAACTCAGAAAAGACATCAGAAGTTATAACAAGAAGCAAGAGGGAGCTCGTGGATCAAAGGCTGCAGATTTCTTTAAAAGCTACAAGCATTCAAGTGTTCTAAGGATTAAAATATCAAGACGAAGATTCAAGAGCAAGCTGCAAGCCCTTGGATTAAACATACGTCAAGATCAGGCCTCAAGCACTTGGATTAAAATCAAGTAAAATTCAAGAATTTACCGTTGAAAAGTAGAATCAGAGGATTCATAGAGATTGTAACACTCAAATATTTGAAATAAAATACTACGATATGTTACGATATTTTTCAGTTTTGATTTTATTTCTCGACGCAATTTATTGTCCACAATATTAATGTCAAAGAGTTCAGTTTAAAGCAGCGGTGGAGCCACGTAGCTAGCTTCAAGAGTTACTCAAAAATTACACTGTTTAGATAAGTGATTTTTTTAATTTATCTATATTTATTAAATGGTTATTCCTCTTGACTTTTTCATGTATTTATTTTTTTAAATTTTGACGCTTTTTATTTAAAATCGTAGTTTATATATAAAATTATAAATTAAAAATATGAAGGTGGTCACACCTGCCTACTACATCTGCCGATAGCTGTCTGCATTGAGTTACAAATTTATGGGTGCGTGGATCATATAGTGCCACTCAAACTTGATTCATTAAGATTTGGATTAAGGTCCTTTTTTGAACTTTTTGTAAAGATGTTATTTTTGCAAAAATATACATTCTCTTTACGGTTTGTTTGTATTGAAAATAGCTGCTATAGGTTTCTTTGAATTGAGGGAACATGAGACAAAGTAAAGCAGAAGAATAGCTAGGATAAAAAGATTTCAACTTTAATTTGTATTAATTTGTAAGATGAGAACGTATATACATGATGAATGACATAGAATAGTAAAAATAGCACAGACACTAGCTAGATTTCGGATTAATCATTCAAAAATAGCTAGCATTTATAAAGTCATTAAAAAATAGTCACTATTTTGTTGTAACACGGAAAGTTCCAGAATAATATACTGGAGATCGGTGCACCTGTGTATGATTATGCTGGAACTCCAACATGCAGAAATTTCCAGCATAACATATAATGAAGATTGTAGAGCCTGTGTATGAACTTCCAGCATATTATGGCGGACCGGTATATTATATTGAAACTCCAGTATCTTATGCTGGAAGTCTACTATATTATACTGGAACTCCAGTATAATACTGGAGTTCCAGTATACTTATGTTGGAACTCCAGTATAATATACTAGAAGTCCAATATATTATACTGGAATTCTAGTATATTATGTTGGAGTATTTTTCGGATTTTGAACAGTATTTCGTTCAGATTTATCTTTACATAAAAAGTGGCTAAATTTAGATTACTTTTGAAACTGTGACTATTTTTGAATGACCACTTGTAAATCTGTTATTTTTTAATCTCCCCGTTAAATACCACCAAAGATTGTTGTGGATTAATGGTTAAGATCCCTCTATACTTAACCAGAGGACTCAAATTTGAGCTTTGGAAGTGAAAAAAACTTCTGGTATTGAACATTTCCATTTTGGTGGGTCTTGCACAACATGAATTAGGAACACGTCAATGCAACTATCGAACAACGAAAAAAATCTAAAAATAAAACTTGAAACAAACATATAAAGGAGTAAATATTTTTCTATAACTTTATATTCCATGTATGCCTTTAAATGAACTACAACAACTTGACAATGTGGCCGAAAGTGTCAAAAATAATAAATAAGGTATCCCCTACGCCTAGAGGTCGGGGTGTTCATAAGAAGCCGAAAAAACGAATCAAACCAAACCGATTAAAAATATTGATACTTTTTAGTCGTTTTGTAACACATATTAGTCGTTTGAATTTCTAGTTAGTTCTTTGCTATTAAAATCATCCAATTCTTTGCTTTTACATTCTAGTTTGATTGGTATTTTTATTTGCTAAGTACAAGAATTTATTTCATGTTAAAAATAATTGATTTTTTATTGAGTAATTAAATTATTCATCACTATTTGCTTCAATTATCATCAATATATCTTGGTAAATAATAGATTTCTAAAAGAGCATTGGTTTGATAGTGTTACATTAAAAATGTAACGCCGGAATATGTGTTTGGTAGTGTATGTCTCATATTTAAGACAAAAACCGATAAATAACCGAAAAAATTAAAAAACCGACAAAAATTGAATAAATAAGAAACCGACTTAACTGATTTGGTTTGATTTCAATATTTAAAAAATCTACTTATTTGATTTGGTTTCTTTTTAGAGAAAAATCAATTCAAATCGAACCATGAACGCCCCTACCCAGAGGCTGCCCAACGGCTAAAATAAAGAAAAGTACATTTTTTTAGTGGTCTCAAACCTATATTTCTATAAGGGAAATGGCTACTGAAAATTACATTTTTATTATCATGCGCAATCCAAGAACTAGGTTGCACTTTTCCTCGACTGAACCTCAAAAGCAATTATTGTACAATGTTATTTTATTTTTTGCTTCTTTAGGTCATCTGAAAACAAAATAACTTTAAGGAGAAGTTTTAAGGTTAAGCAATTAAGGTTATCACCTGCATTCTTTTCCTAAATAACCTAGGCTTAAGGAAAAAATGAGGCATCTAACAAGAGCATAAGAGAACCAAATTAAAGGAAGAAAAGAGTAATGTGCTGCTGATGTCTGGGGACAAATACAAGATTTAAATTATATAGGTTCCACTTCTATAATTTTTAGCTTTGACATCATTATATTTAAAAAAAATATGAGTTCATATCTACTATTTGTTGCAATATTAGTAAATTTTAACACATAAATATATGTTCCGTGCCGAAAGTACTAGGTTCAGATGAACCCGGTACAAAAAGGCCGGATCCGCCCCTGCTGATGTCCTTTTCCCATAAAGGGATGAAGTGGTCGAAAATAGGCGGATCTAGGATTTCTAATAAATTGGTGCACTTCCAAAAAAGGAGGAAAAAATTGGAATTGATCTCTATTCCGCTTGGTAATTAACTCAACTTTCAACCAAGTGTACAATTCAATATTCTTGTAGCATGAGTGATAACAATTAATATTATACCAATTTTAAAAAATATATACATAAAATATTTTATTTTACAGAGAGACCATGGGTTATGTGCCCCATAATATCTCTATAAATCTACCCTTGTGTTCGAATACACAGAGTTTAAAAGAACTAAAGACTTATAAAATCTTATGATTTTTAATATACCATAATATTAGCTAAATAAACTATTGAAACTTTGTCATTTTAATTCATCTTGGTCGAGTAATAATAGTGTTACATGAGGTGAAAAAAAAGGGAGTAGTTTTCTACACAGAACAAAAAAATAGAGGCAAAAGACTAGCACAATAAAACTTTCACTGGGTAAACTACATTAACATTTGACCCAAAAAAGACTACATTAACATTGAATGATCAAAGACATTTCCAGCCAAAAGATCATCATCTAATTGATTATCCTGAAGATAACATTTTTCAGAAAGAAGCTGAAGATACTCTTCATACACCTTCTCCAGCATGTTCTCATCCAATGGAACTTCATCAAATAAATTTGAAGCACAAGGAATGAATGAAATCTCTCCCATTTTACCTTCATCGGTAAGGCTGCGTACATATGACCCAATGTGGTTCATCTTATCCGCGAACTCTGCGCGTAACGGCAGCTTAGTGCACCGGTCTGTTTTTTTATCAGCTTCTTCGAAACTGGTTGAGGATGAAGTACTCAATAATGCAATATCTTCAACACTATGATTCCTACAAGAGGAAATTCTTATTGGTTTTGGGACAAACAGAACTTGAGGAGAGTCACTAATATTTTGTACTAAAGATTGGTCTTTTTTCTTCTTGTTTTTTAATTTCTTGTCTTGCTTCTTTCTTGGTTTCTCTATTTTGGGTTGTTTTTTGGGACAATATTTGGAGAAAATCTTGTTAACTTTAGGCTCAATTCCAGCACTTTTGAGCTTCTTGATGAGATGTGTGTTCCAATAATTCTTGATTTCATTGTCAGTTCGACCTGGTAATCTTCCAGCTATGAGTGACCAACGATTGCCCAAAAGGGAATGAAGTCTTATTATAAGATCTTCTTCATCTTGACTGAAATTTCCTCTCTTGATCCCTGGTCTCAGATAGTTCATCCATCTTAGCCTACAACTTTTTCCACATCTAAGTAGCCCTGAATTTGAATAAGATAGTCAGAAAACAAATTAATACAAGCATCTCATCTTAATAGTTTTAGCTTTTAAGCAAGTAATTCACGCAATTCAATATGGTACCGGATAAAGATTTGTTAGGTGTGCGAATAAAGTACCACATTAAAAGTCCGTAAGAAAAGAAAAAAAAAAAAAAGCAACTTACATGGGAATTATGGGTATGATGGAAGTCATATTCCTAACAGAACATTTGGTGTTTGGTTGGGGAATAGAAAATAAGAATTTTATATTAAAAGATAATAATAATTATATTAGCAAATAGGAGTGTTTTGATGAAATTTTCGAGTGGTAAAAATTAATAGTAATAATTTTCAATTGTTAGCTAGCAAGTAATATGAAGTTAAAAACTTATTTTACAGAAATCGACTTCTACCATAAGTGAGGGAGGACAGTTTCCCTATTTTGATGGAAAAATCAAACACTAAAACATGACTTTCTAGTGTAAAATATTTTCTTGGAAAATAACTTCCGTCATAAACATACACATCATAGTAATACATTATGAAACCGATCTTTCAAAACAATATGCGAGCTCGACAAAAAACGGACAGTATCACTATATTTAGAGTCTTTAGAACAACAAGATTGTAGGTTCTATGCACATTCAGTAAAGCATATTTTCAGCTATTTGACCCAAAAATAATCAAGCTAGCTATATTATTTTGAGGATTTGTTGAAGACCTTTACAATATCTAATTATAGTACAGCCAACTTTAGGAATATCTATAATACTGAGTAACCATCAAAGGATGTGGGGCTTCTTAGGCCGAATAAGGTCCTATGCGGAGCGAATCCGGATATAGTCGGGCTCCAACGCCGGTACCAGACACCAAATGAAAAACCAAAAAAGAAAAAGAATTGATAACATTGAATGAAAATAGAAATGCATACCAGCTTTCTTGGGCAAGTTTCTCCATTGGCCTTCACCATTTTCCTTAATATAATTGCTAAGCAACAAATCTTCTTTTGTAGACCAAGGACCTTTACGCAACCCCTCTTTAGCACAACACGGCGCTCTCCCCATTTCTCTTTGTACTTGGACAAAACAAGAGTACAACTTTTGAATATATAATGTTAGAAAAAAGGAAAATTAAGATGGTTTCTCACTCCAAATCAGTACCAGTAATTTGAAAAAGCGATAGATATCTAACGTATTTACTCTTTTTTTTTCTTTCTTAAATATAAAAATGCAAAGAGTATTAGCGGTCTTGTTTGTTCCGCATACTACTAAAAGAGAAGAATTTGGTTGTCACATATGAAAATACTCTTAAGTTTATGACTATGAAAAAGAAGAAGGCGACGCCACAAAGCTTTGGAGAAAGTCGTGCCCTTTTAGAAGCCACAAGATCTATTACAGGAACATTAAATACTGAGGGGACAAAAAGAGAACAATGGACAATATGATAATGTAGCTATTCATTACTATACTATATTAGTTGGAAATATTCAGACCTAGTGTATTTCATTTATATTTCACTTGGTGCATGTTTGTTTATTGAGTTTGTACTTCTTTCTTTCCTTTTTATTGTTTTCAACCAGGTCAGTTCCTATATTGGAGCCTGATTATATTCGAATTTGTGCTGCGTAGGATTCTATTCGAGGATAAACGTATTTATACCTAGCATTCGAAATCGAAATCTCTAATTAAGGGAAGAGCAACCATATTCACTGCACCATATCCTTTGATGGTGTTTATTGAGTTTAACTTATATAAACAGTTTGAAGGTCACGAGTGCATTTTGTCATCCAGCCAAGATCTGTTTTTATATAGAATGTCGCACTAGTAATATATTACAATTTTCTCAATATATATATATATATATATATATATATATATATATATGAAATTTTTGCCGAATTTATCGGGTGCTGGTGACCTCTCCCTGTAACATAAGACCGCCTTTGCTCGTCTACACTAATGATGATGACAGTGTGAAGAATTTTTACATTATATATAATGTTATTATATATGTTATAGCAGATAATTTTTTTACATTTTAAAAACATTACGAATCATGCCGGTTAGAAGTTGAATACTCATTGCGGTCTAAAATAAGTAATTTTTTGGTTGTTTTCATACATATTAAAAAATTTATCTTTGAACATTAATTAACAATAAATTGACCATATTAATCCTTACTATATCTTCACATAAACACTCCTAATACATACTCCAACATTATTTACTCCAAGGGCAATGTAGAAAAAAATAATTAATTCATTCTTAAAATATGAAAAAATCACTTATTTTGAACAAAAATTAAAAAATTACTTATTTTAGACCGAAAAGAGTAACATTTAGGTATCTGAAGTAAAAATTCTTAATATTATATCATTACTTTCGGTATATCATTAATTGGGACCCCTCCATATGATTATGTCTTATTCATACATTCATTATTCCTTTTGTTTTATAGAGGCAAATCATCGGGCAGATATTGTATCCAATGCAAGAATTAATATTAATTAATGTGCCTCTTCACCCCTTGCATCAACTAGGCAAGGACCCTACATTTCTCCGATGGGAAGCTATTTTTTTTTTATATTATATAATAAAATAAGATTGCATTTTAATTTATAAACAACCCCTTCTGTAAACAGCGATTTCTCTTTTTATTCAAATATGTATATACTAATTTGATTTAGTTCTTAAGATTCATTATGAAGGTGCATGGGATCTCTTCTCATAAAGAGTACTCAGATTTCACGATTTTACTATACACTGCTTCCCGCAAAATTGGGATCTTGCAAATGAGTTAGTAAAGATAACCAAATAATACAAAAGTTACTTCTTTTGCACGTGTATATAACTGACCTCTAAAAAAAATGGAAATTTGATGATTGGATCCAGTCTCAAGCAATCTTTGAACAAGGAAAATAAAATGCTAGAATCATTTTTAGCATCTTTTGTCACGACCCGCAATTTTACCTTTGGACCGTGATGACGTCTAACATTGAACCCACTAGACAAGTCAACGTGTACAATTAAACTAGCATGATAACACCGAATTAACAGAATAAACTAAAAACAGTTCACAATTTTTAACAACGGAAATAGATAAAGTGTCAAAGCTAAGTAAGGATAACATAATACCACGTTCCAATAATTCCCCAAAACCTGGAGTCACAAACTCACAAACTGTCTATAGGAGTGCTAAATACAAAGTCTGAAATGAAATACATGACTTTCCCTGAAAACTAGAGGAAAAACAAGACAGAAATACAGAAATTAGGGATAGGAGAGGCACCAAGACCCACGAACGCCAGCGGGTATACCTTGAAGCCTCTGGAGTGGACTGAAGGAGACTCCCTCAATGCTGTCCACTGGGTCCGGGTGCGGAATCTGCACAACAATAAGATATGCAGTGTAGCATCAGTACAACCGACCCATGTACTGAGTAAGTGTCGAGCCTAACCTCGGCCGAAGTAGTGACGAGGCTAGACTTGACAACAAACGTTAATCTGTCCTATTCTACAACATATATCGTGGACAAACAAAGCAAGAGATAAACAGATAAGTAGGGGGATACGGGAGCAGACAATGGGGTAACAAGTGAGATAGAGCAGTTAATTAAGTACATAGGAACAAACAAGAAGGCAATTTATTAGAAATATGCTAATGAAACAAATATAATGCCAGAAATTTAATAAATGGCACGACATCACCCTTCGTGCTTTTACCCTCTTCCTCACAATGCAATGTACGATGTAAGATAACATGAATCATGGCACGGCATCACCTTTCGTGCTTTTACTCTCTTCCTCACTATGCAATGTATCATGTATGGCAATGTAAATCATGGCACGACATCAACCTTCGTGCTTTTAAATATAAATCATGGCATGGCAGTAACCTTCGTGCTTTTAAATATAAATCATGGCACGACATCAACCTTCGTGCTTTTAAATATAAATCATGGCACGACATCAACCTTCGTGCTTTTAAATATAAATCATGGCACGACATCATACTTCGTGCTTTTACTCTCTTCCTCACTATGCAATATATGATGTAATCAATGTAAATCATGGCACGACATCACCCTTCGTGCTTTTACTCTCTTCCTCACTATGCAATATATGATGTGATCAATGTAAATCATGGCACGACATCACCATTTGTGCTTTTACTCTCTTCCTCACTATGCAATATATGATGTGATTAATGTAAATGGTCGCACACCAAGGGTGTGATGTATATAGGCTATACTAATACAAATATTAGTGGCTGCTTTTGCGGCACGAATCCGTGAGCTATAGTGTAACGACCCAACCGGCTGTTTTGAGCATTTACACTTAGCTCGGTGGTTTGATAGCATGATTAGCTCTGTATGATGTAGTATGACTTGTGTGTATATTCGGTTTTGATTTTCGGGTGATTCAGAATATAATGATTCTCAACTAGGAAGCTTTAAGTTGGAAGAGTTGACCAAGTTTGACTTTTGAGTATTTGACCTCAGATTAGAGTTTGATGGTTCCGTTAGGTCCGGATGATGATTTTGGACTTGGGCGTATGCCCGGATATGCATTTGGATACTTCTAGAAGATTTTGGCTCTGATTGGCGAAAATTCAAAATATGAAAGTTAGGAATGTTCATAAGTTTGACCGAGAGTTGACTTTGATGTTATCGGGTTCGGATTATTGTTCCGGGAGTTGGAATAGGTTTGATATGTCATTTGAAACTTGTGTGCAAAATTTTGGTTCATTCCAGATTGTACGCTTGGTTCGAAGTATGAAGTTTATGAACTTAAAAGATTGATCTTGATCTAGGATTCATGATTTTGATGTTGTTATGTGTGATTTGAGGCCTCGAATAGGTTCGTGTTATGTTTTGGGACTTGTTGGTATGTTCGGACGGGGTTTCGAGGGGCTCGGGTGAGTTTCAGACCATTTCTAGGCCATTTTTAGTTGCTGCTTTTTGGCTACAGGAGTTTACATTGCGATCGTGTGGATTTGGTCGCGTTAGCGAAAAGAAAAATAGGAAAAATGGAGTTGTGAATCGCGATCGCGAAAGATTTCTCGCGATCGCATAGAAGAAAATCTCTGCTGCACTGACCTGACTTTGGAAGCTTATATCTTGCAATCTATAAGGAATTTAGAGATGATCCAAAATAAAAGTTGTAGCCTTTTGTGTCTAGTTTTCAGAAAACCAAAATTATTTGTATTAAAAGTTATGGCCAATATACTATTGGCTGTCCGAGAAGAGTTGAGAAGGGTTAAATGGAAGTTTGTTCGTCGCGATCGTGGGGAAATGGTCGTAATTGCATAGAGTAAAATTATCCCGCAAAATTTTGTAACCACGATTCCGAAGGGTACCCTTGTAACAATGTATATAATACTCTATTTCGAAAGTTTCAGACATTTTTACATATTTGGAGTTATGAAGCTCGGATTAAAATGATTTTGAAGAGATTTTCACTATATGGATTGGGGTAATTATTCTATACTCATTTTTGGTTATATTTTATGAATCTATCTTTGTTTTTGGTATTTGGTTGATGATTTCAAAAGAGAAATTGGAGGTTTTTGACTAAAGTTTCATAGAGCGAATTCGTGGGGTTTGAACATCGATTCGAAGTCGGATTTGAGTGAAACTAGTATGGTTGGACTCGTAATTGAATGGGTTGTCCGATTAGGTGAGTTTTATTGAGTTTCGAGGTACGGGATCGGGCTGGAATTTTGGGGCTTTGATTAATGATTCGATTGGGTTTGTTTTCCTTGGCATTGTTTAATGTATTTGAGTTTCTTTTGGCTAGTTTCGAGCCGTTCATAGGTCAGTACGCACGTGATGGCATTTTTGGAGCATCGCTTGGCTTGCTCGACATTGGATATGTCTTGTTCAAGGTAAGTAATACTTCTAAACTTGATGCTGAGGGTATGAAACCACGAATTACATGTTATGTGATTGAAGTTGAGGTGACGCGCATGCTAGGTGACGGGCGTGTGGGCATGCATCGTGTAAATTTTGATTTAGTCGATAACATGAAATTATGTAGCTATCCTATATGAACATTTCTACTGTATTCTAGGTCTTAAAGTACCTGAGCTGTAATTGATGCTAGAAATTATGTTTATGCTATATGCCGGTACCAGCGGGGCCCATAATGGTCGTTCTTTGCGTTTGAGTTATTTCCTTAATTTTAGTTATGTACTTAGTTGCATTCATCATTACATATCATATATCAGTCTCTGTTATTGTTTATTGTCACATCTCACATCATTGATTTGGGCTTCTCAGCATGAGTGTTGTGAGCCAAGAGACTGGAGAGAGTGATGACTGAGTGAGGTCGAGGTCCTGGTTGTGAGGATATTGATACTATAGCATGTGAGTTTCCCGTGCATCACGTGAGTTGTCCGTACGGATTATAGCATTGGGATGAAGGAGCCCCTCCGGAGTCTGTACACACCCCCAGTGAGCGCACTATATATATATATATATATATATATATACACACACACACACATATGAATTGGATTGCACGCCGCAACGAGCCTTATGTCTACATGTTTATCTGCCTGCATGCCGCTGCAAGTAGTATACAGTGCTGAGTGATTGAGTGTGCTGAGTATTGAGCATGGTGAGAGAGAATACGAGACAGTGAGATTGAGTACTCTGAGAGTGTGAGTACATGAGTTCATCACTGAGATGCATTGCATTTGACATGCGTACTTGAGATACATGCATAGAGATGCATTTCCTTCTACTACCCGATTTTGGTGACATTCATGATTTTACCTGTATCTTAACATGTAGGCATACATATGTACTTTTCTCATGCTATCTGAAAATGAAACATCTTATTTATTGTTGAAAGGTTTTTTTGGACAAATCACAGTTTTCAAACTTACTTATATGCTTTAGGGTTTTCGGTGAAAGATTTGGGATTTACCGTTATACTTAAAAATTATGTCTATTTTTTCGTAACTGTGCATGAGTTATTTTCATGTACCCTGTTATTATATTGTTATGGATTGTTGCAAGGTGAATGAGTTGGACTCTGAACCTTGTCCCAGTTCGTCACTACTTTCAACCTAAGGTTAGGTTTGTTACTTATTGCGTACATGGGGTCAGTTGTACTCATACTACACTTATGCACCTTGCGTACAGAAGTTGGCTGCTGATGTTGATGTGATCAATGAGAGATGGATTTGAATATGTACTTGTGTTCCTGTTGTAGCTGCCTCTTATTCATGGTAGCCTTAGAATTATAAAATCTGTTTATGTACATTTTCAAATAGATGATGTATTTATTTCATACTAGCTTTGCAAATTCTAATCTTAGAAGCTCATGATTTGTACTACCAGTCCTTGGGAAGTGTATGAGATTCAGATATTTGCTTTTACATATTTGTCTTATTAAACTTCATTAATATTGGAGAATTGTTAATTGGCTTACCTAGCGATTTAGGTTAGGTACCATCACGACTAGTTCGATTTTGGGTCGTGACAAGTTGGTATCAGAGCCCTAGGTTCATAGGTTCTACAAGTCATGAACAAGTGTCTAGTAGAGTCTTGCGGATTGGTATGATGACGTCCATAACTATCTTCGAGAGGCTACATGGAATTTAGGGTAAAATTTCCATCTTCTTTTCTTTATCGTGCGACATTGATTCATCTTGAAGCGTAATTCTTTGAATTCCTTCCACGCATTCGTATGCGCATGTGAGCGTTCGGTATCAGTTGTGCATCGCCGGCTTTTGATTCCATAGATGAGGTGCGAGATGTGATTTCGGTGTGCTGGTGTCGGGTCAGTCTGGAGGATTTGTGGTCGGGTTTTGACAGTAGCTTGAGCACGTAGATTTCGATTGTGTGAGCACGTGCCCTTGGACTTATGAGTCTTGTAGTGTCCCTATTAGTGGAATTTATGGCTCGATGAGTGTTTGGATGGCTATATGATGAGTATGATGTGACTGTGGGATGTGTTCAGTTGGATTGAATGTGACGACAAGAGTTTGCTTGAGATGTAAAAAGGACTATTGGGTGCTTGATTTCCCTCTTGATGTGACGTATAATCTCGGGTTATGAGTGTATTGGATCATCTTTCATGTTGTTTAACTATGGAACGAATTAGGTTCTCATGCCTTGTTGGTGAGTTCAGACTCAGGAAGATTAAGTGATTGCGTAGTAGTTGTGACTGTGAAAGGGTATAGGGAGATGTTAGTTTGAGGCTAAGGACGTGGGTTATGACCTGAGGGGTAATCTACGGGGGTATGACCCTTATGATGGTTGCGTGGAGAGTTTCTTGCTACTAGTGGGTTATGTATGTTGCGATGTGGTTTGGATCGCTTGAGGAAGTTGACCTGACCGTCACGAGGATGAATGCGAGATTAGCAGACGATTTTCGATATTATATGGTTTGTGTTACATGAGCTTATGAAGGATTTAGTTGAATTTTAGTGCGGGATTATGGAAGTAATAGAGTATGGGTGTTGTGAGTTATCGACTGTTTTATTCCATGGCTTTGATCCAAGTGAGGGAGTCTCCTATCGATGAGTTGATTGCACGGTTATGTGTTGTAATGGTTTTGGTTTAAGGTACACTTGTGAATCAGTTATGGCTTGCAGAGGTTGAGATCGAGGATGACTCGAATAAGGGAATTTCTGGATATGGGTTGTGTTACACTATATAGGTATATGTGAATCATGGAATGATTGAGTGGTTATTCGTGAATGATGTAGTGAGCACGGAGTAGGAATTTACTCGGATTTTTGGAGGTGTGGGTTACTTATTCGGATGTTATTGAGATAATGGGGCACAAGTTTTCCGGCCCGTTTGGGTGGTGAAATTGAGATTTGAGTAGAGTGATGACTCACAAGAAGATTCTAAGGGATTCGGGAGTTATAGGTAGCAATTAGGAATTTTCAGGATTTGTATATGGCTAGAATCTGAGATTTATATTAGATGGTGTCAAGATTCGCAATATTTCTATATCCTTATAGATTTTACATTTAAATATCAGGAAGGTGAAGGAAACAAACTTTAGATCGCAGAAGGTCCCTTCAGAGTAGGTATCTCAATTGTGGTACTTTTGGGGTACTTGAGAGGGAATTCAACGACTTATGGGCCTTAGGGCGGTGTGGTTCTATGCTAGAGTTCGTGGGGGTGAGTTTTGGTTAAGGATCATGGTGTTCTATCAAGGAGAAGTATCAATTTGAAGGAAATTCAGAAGAAACTCAGAGAAATAGGACAGTTTGGTAGTAGATCGGGTCAATACCGTAATAGATATGATCGGTTCTTTGGGTACTTATGATGTAGTGAGTTTCTACAGGTGTTTTGTGGCGATACTCTTGGGTTGGAGACCTGCGTGGCTTTGTTGAGCTAGAGATATTCAATTATGTTGGCTTGGTTATGCGCAAATGGGCTTCGAAGAGTTCTCAATGGTTTCTTTTACAGTTTGAGATGGAGATTTCCTACTGGCTTGAGGAATATGTTACGTATTGGAATTTTCTCCCGGATGAGATCAAATAGAAGGTTCCTAGATAATTGAGTATTTATTCTATTTGTGACTCAGAGATGATTATGAGATTCTTGTACATTTCCTATGATGGCATGATAGGTGCAGTGTGTTGTGTGGGACTGAGGTTTGCATGTGCAAGGTCACAGTTCAGTTTTGAAAGGAAGGTCATGAATTCTTAGGCAATGTAGACGGTTCCAGATGACTAGATGAAGGATATTACTACTTGGTATTGCCTGAGGAGAGTGTCTATTTAGAAGGCGCACTAAATTTTGACTTACGGATACTTCATGGGTATTGCGGTACTCGCCTGGCTGATCGACTGCTGATGTTCAGATTTTGCTATGTGGCATGTAAGAATTATAGAAGTATTTCTTGGGGGGATGATTATGTATGCGAGATATGTTAGTCATTCGGATGGTGGAGTTGGGATCAGATATGGTGGTTCGTGTGTGCTATGGATTTGGAGACCGTGAATTTTCAGAAGCAGGTTGTTTCGTGGTTGCAGACGGTGAAGATGTGGACAAAGCTAGCTAGATGATAGTATGTGTTATGGTTAGGTCATTGTGGACCTTCAGAGAGTTAATTATCTATTTGTGGATGACCAGGGTCGATTTGGGGGCCCATTGGTAGGCCTAATGAGGATGTGTATTCTACACCGGGTCGGATTGGTTGGCTTTCTACTACCATTGTGAGTAATGTATCATTCGATTAGTGTTGAGCTTATTCGTGTTCTGATATGTTCTATGAGTTAACCTTCTATGCTACGAGGGGTTGTGATTCGTTGGTTATATGAACACATGGTGCAGTTGTATTGGGGTCTTATAGCGGAATTTGAGCGAGATAGGTATTTGGGTGATGCATGATTGATTGAGCATTGGTTATGTTATTTAGGGTTTGTGTGGCATTGCGTCATTTGCTTCTCTGCTGTTATGTTCATGCACCTTGGGTACTTGATGTCGATTCGCGCGTGGTTATCGATTTATAGCAGGGTGGCTGGAGGTATTTCATATGGACCACTGTTTGGATGGGCTCACGCGTTGCAGCGGGGTTATGTGGAGATATGGTCCTTTGTGTTAGGTTCGTGCGTTGTGTTCTACGGTGTGTGATGGGCTTTTTTTAGCATTTCAGTTGTGGTGGTACTTGTTGAATTTGGGCGGTTCTCTCATTGGAGTCATTTTCTATGTTTGAGTTCGTTTGAATTATTCCGTATTGGTGCACAGATTGCACGGTTTGTGGCTCCGGGTAGTATTGGTGTGGCATGTCACTAGAGTAGCTCATATTTCATAAGATGAGGTCGTCAGACCTAGAATGGGTGCTATCGGATTTGATTGCGGTTTATTTGAAAGGATAATAGCATTGATCGGCTTAGAAATTGGCTATAGTTCTTGTCCCAGGAGGGAGAGCTCCATGACTTGTTGATCCGATAAGTGGTTATGAGTTTTTGCGTTCCTCTTTCATCATCGACAGTGTACTAAGTTTTTAGAACGAGGTTTTGTTTGATATGAGGTTTATTACTAGTGCTGGGTTTATTTTTAAACAACTCGGTGATTAGAAACTATTGCTATAAGTATTTGAGTTATGTGGTATATCATGTGATTGTGTCTTGGGTTATGATTATGGATTAATGCAGCTTGTTCACACTTATACATCATGTAGATGCAAGATTCGGGTCATATAGGGAAATTTCAGATGTTGGAAATTAGGTTCTAAGGTTTATGGGCTAGGGTTGAATAAAGGATCTTCAGTTTGGTTGTGTCTTCAGGTTAATATGGATTAGGGTCACGTGGGCTCACCTGCGGGTGCGTGCATGGTGTAAGATTACACGACGATTTGATGGCTTTGGAACGACTCTTGGCATGTTCGAGGACGAACGTATGTTTAAGTGGGAGAGAATGTAATGACCAAACTAGCCGTTTTGAGCATTTGTATTTCGCTCGGTGGTTTGATAGCATGATTAGCTCCGTATGATGTAATATGACTTTTGTGTATTGTCGGTATCGATTTTCGGGTGATTCGAAATTAGTTTGAAAGAATGATTCTCAACTAGGAAGCTTAAAGTTGGAAGAGTTGACAAAGTTTGACTTTTGAGTATTTGAACTCGGATCGGAGTTTTGATGGTTCTGTTAGGTCCGGATGGTGATTTTGGACTTGGGTGTATGCCCGGATTTGCATTTGGATATTTCCAGAAGGTTTTGGCGCCTATTGGCGAAAATTAAAAATTTGAATGTTAGGAAAGTTCATAAGTTTGACCGAGAGTTGAATTTGATGTTATCGGGTTCGGATTATTGTTCTGGGAGTTGGAATAGGTTTGATATGTCATTTGAAACCAGTGTGCAAAATTTGGGTTCATTCCGGATTGATTAAGTTTGAATCGGATGCTTGGTTCGAAGTATGAAGTTTATGAACTTAAGATATTGATCTTGATCGATGATTCATGGTTTTGATGTTGTTATGTGTGATTTGAGGCCTCAAATAAGTTCGTGTTATATTTTGGGACTTGTTGGTATGTTCAGGCGGGGTTCCGAAGGGCTCGGATGAGTTTCAGGGTGATTTCAGACCGTTTCTAGGCCATTTTAGTTGCTGATTTTTGGCTATAGGATTTTACATTGCGATCGCATGGATTTGGTCGCATTAGTGAAGAGAAAAATAGGAAAAATGGAGTTGTGAATCACCATCGCGGAAGCATTCTCGCGATCGAATGAGAAAAATTTCTACTGACCAGACTTTGTAAGCTTATACCTTGCAATCTATAAGGAATATGGAGATGATCCAAACATGAAAGTTGTATCTCTTTGTGTCTATTTTTTAGAAAATCAAACCTTTTATTATTTAAAGTTTTATACAAAAAGCTATGGCGAATATACTACAGGCTGCCCGAGAAGAGTTGGGAAGGGTTAAATAAAAGTTTGTTCTTCGTGATCGCGGGGATATGGCCGCGATCGCATAGGGTAAAAATTGTCCTGCAAATTTTGTAACCGCGATCGAGAGGTTTTTGACCAAGATCATGAATGGTACCCTTGGATCAGTGTATATAGTACTCTATTTCGAAGATTTCAGACAATTTTGCATATTTAGAGCTATGAAGCTCGGATTGCGACGATTTTTGAAGAGATTTTTACCATATGGACTGAGGTAAGTGTTCTGTACTCATTTTTGGGTATATTGATGAGTGGCTAGAATTCATGATTTTAAGCATTATATACCTTGCATTTTATGAGCTTTAATGATAAAATACACGTCGTATGTGTCTAATAGGGTTTATTTTATGTGTAGGTGAATTGGAAATGGAAACGGGGCTAAACGGATGCAAATACGTCGAAAAATACGCGAAAAGGGACGCCCGGACGATAGCCGGGCGACAGAGCCAAACAGCCTGACCCAGCCTGGCCTTAGCCAGGCGTTAGAGCCCTAACGCCAGGGGGGGCCTGGCGTTAGCCAGGCGTTAGAGCCCTAACGCCAGGGGCTGCCTGGCCTTACCCAGGCGTTTGGGCTGAAACGCCAGGGTCCCTGGACGGCCAGAAATCGAGTTTTGACGGGTTTTAAGTGTTTCCAAGTTAGAATAGAAGTCTTTGACACGTTTAGGGTTCATCCTAAACATATAAATAGACCCAAAAACATCACATTGAGGGACTTTTGACAGGGGGATTCGACAGAAGACTTTTGACAGAGGATTCTACTTAGTTTTTCTTCTCTTCTCTTCTTTTAGTTTTATAGTTTATTAGTTCTAGAGTATTGGGTGTTACATGAACGTTGTAGTTGAAGCTTGAATTATTCTTATTGTTTATCTTAATTGGTTTGTTTATTCAATCTTGTGCTTAATTATTCAATTGCTTGATCACAATTGAATACTATCTACGAATCTAGGGTTGAACTCGGGAGAGGGAATTCTAGATTGCATATAAGATTGGGTAGAGCAAGATCTTAACCCTTCAGGGGAGCGGATTTGCGGTTAGGATAGGAATATACCTAATCGCCTTGCTTGGTTATTATACGGGAATTATTAATGCGTTCTTGTTAATCCTGATTCCATAGGAATATAGGCATTAGGTTAGCTTGAATAGGCGAGTTGTACTTCGGGAGAAGGCTACGAGCAATATTAACCTCGTCAATCAATAAACCTGATTAGAAGATTTAGGTCGAAAACTCAACGTGATTGTTTAACAACCCATAACTCTAGAATATCAATTTACCTTGAATTCATCTTTAAGTTAGTTGTCTCTTTAATCTTTTGATTTACTATTTTAGATTAATTCTAGTTAAATATTTGTTTGAGTTTAGTTTAGTGGATAGTTAATCACAAGTCCCTGTGGGTACGATATCTGGACTTAAAATCCTATATTACTTGTCGACCACGTACACTTGCGTGTGCATTGGGAATTCAACCAACATATATTTCATGAATCTATCTTCATTTTTGGCATTTGGTTGATGATTTCAAAAGAGAAATTGCGGGGTCTTGATTAAAGTTTCATAGAGCAAATTCTTGGGTTTCGAACATCGATTCGAAGCCGGACTTGAATGAAATTAGTACGGTTGGACTCGTAATTCAATGGGTTGTCAGATTTTTTGAGTTTTGTTGGGTTATGAAGTGCGGTCGCGGGATGGAATTTTGGGATGATTTTTGGGCTTTGATTAAATATTCGACCTTTATCGATTGGGTTTGTTTTTGTTGGCATTGTTTGATGTATTTGAGTTGCTTTTGGCTAATTTCGAGCCGTTCGAAGGTCGGTACGCGCAAGATGGCATTTTTGGAGCATCACTTGTCTTGCTCGGCATTGGATTTGGCTTGTTCAAGGTAAGTAACACTTCTAAAATTGGTGTTGAGGGTATGAAACCCCGAATTACGTGTTATGTAATTGAAGTTGAGGTGATGCACATGCTAGTCGACGGGCGTGTGAGCGTGCACCGAGTAAATTGTGATTTAGTCGATAACATGAAACTATGTTGCTATCCTATCTGAACATTTCTACTGTACTCTATGTGTTAGAGTACCTGAGCTGTAATTGATGCTACAAAACATGTTTAGGCTATATGTTGGTACTAGTGGGACCCATAGTGGTCGCTCTTTGCTATTGATTTATTTATTTAATTTTAGTTATGTACTTAACGATATTCATCATTACATATCATATCTCAATCTGCTCAGCATGAATGTTGAGCCGAGAGACTAGAGAGATTGATGACTGAATGAGGCCGGGGGTCTGGTTATGAGGATATTGATATTATAGCACGTGAGTTGCCCGTGCGGATTATAGCGCTTGGGCTGAAGGAGCCTCTCCGGAGTTTGTACACACCCCAGTGAGCATAGTTGGTTATATATATATGTGTGTGTGTGTGTGTGTGTGTGTGTGTGTGTGGAGGGGTGAGGGTGGGATGGGGATGGGGGGAAGGGGATCGGGTTGCACGCCGTAAGGAGCCTTATGTCTATATATATGTGGATCGGGTTGCACGCCGCAACGGGTGTTATGTCTATATGTGGATCGGGTTGCACGCCGCAACAGGTATTGTACAATGCTAAGTGATTGAGTGTGTTGTATTGAGCATGGTGAGAGAGAATGCGAGACAGTGAGATTGAGTACTCTGAGAGTGTGAATACATGGGTTCATCACTGATGCATTGCATTTGACATGCGTACTTGAGATACATGCATAGAGATGCATTTCCTTATGCTACCCGGTTTTGGTGACATTCATGATTTTACATGTATCTTGACATGTAGGCATAGAGATGTACTTTTCTCATGCTATTTGAAAATGAAACATCTTAATTATTGTTGAAAGATTTCTTTTTGGATAAATCATAGTTTTCAAACTTACTTATATGCTTTAGGATTTTCGGTGAAAGATTGGGATTTACCATTATACTTGAAAAGCATATCTATTTTTCCGTAACTGTGAACGTGTTGAGCATTTTACCTCTGAGTTATTTTTATGTACCCTATTATTATATTGTTATGGACTGTTGCTGGTTATTGGCCAATATCTCTTCTTAACGTATCACCTAATTTATACTCCGTTAATTCGAATAGTTAATGTAGATTAATTTGAAAAAGAAGTACTACTTAGAAGACTTCATGCTTTCTAAAATGTCAAATATTTTGAAGCAAATTTAACTTTTCAAAATAAGTAATATTTGGTATAGCAGGGTCTAATAATAATTCATTGTGCATATATATTGCGCAGTGTCTCTTATTTTTAAATTACTCATTCAGTATTTAATACCCATGTTATAGCCCCAACTAAAAAATGAGATTATATCTTATAATTATAAGAGATGTACGTAGAGACCTCATGCACGTTAATCTATTATCTCTTATACCTCCTGCAAAAGAGACAAGTGAAAATGGAGATCCTAAAATGTTGAAGGAAAAGAAAAAAAATAAAGAAGAGATCATGTGGGTTAATCACTTTCAACGAAGACAACATTTGATTGAGAGATTCTGAAATCTTGTGCCAGAAATGATATATTAAAATAATAAAGTGAAGAAATCATAGAATATACAAAACACTAGAGGAGGTAAAGTCCGTGCTGCGGACAGGCCCAATATTAAAAATCTAAAATCGTTCTTGAGGTGTTCGAATATTTTTAAATAATCTTTTCAAGTATTTAAGGGAAAATTTATAAAATATTTAAGTATTTAACTGATTAAAAAGAGTATATTGGCCAATAAATAAATAAATATAATATATATTGCATGAATTAGTAGTAGAAATTGTTCCAAGTGCATACAAGCACTGAACTTCATGAACAAAAGTGTAGATGGCATCCATAATTAAATAAACTCAGTAATCATTATTCGGTTGTATTCATCAATAACTTCAAATAATTCCTAAATTTTAAAATGTCTAATATCCAAGTAAATATACATAAAGTAAGATATGTAAGGTTCCAAAATAGGTTGTGCATTGATCAATTTTTCATGTATCAATTATTATTAGCTCGTTAATAAATCAACAAAAAACAGACCCAATTTTTTTTCATCGACATTTGATTAGTTAATAATATTAAAATAAATTATATTTCTTTTTTTAACTGAAGAAGAAATAATCATAAAATACAAATGATAAAGATATTAACCTTTGGACAGTAATACCATGAGTTCTAATTGGATCCCATGATATTTTCAATCAAATTACTCTTTTCTTATATATAAAAATGTAATTAATTTACCACTAATATTTAAACTAAATTGGAGCTAGTGTGTTTTTCTAAATGGGAATGGCTTAAGTAATGATAAATAAAAGTAACTTAACGTTTTGATTTAAGATGGTACAATATCATTTAAGAATTAGCCTTATGTAAATAATTTGTGGCTTGGTTATACTAATAGTTAATATTCTCCTTTGTTCTTATTTTAAAATCAAATAAAAAATTAAGAGAAAAAATGTTTACACACTTCTAAAAATATTAAAACAAAAAATTGCTTACAAACTTTTAAACATTCTATATTTAGAAAAATATAGAACGTTTTTTTTCTACATTTAGGATTGCAAATTGTTGCATTATTTAATATTTTTAAAAAATCTTATTAGCTTTAGTTTTCTCTACCATTTTTATTTGATATTTTATTTTTTATATTTAGAACTATCTTATAATACATCTTTGCGATGTAATTAAATACAAACAAAGCTCCTCTCATCCCTAAATAAAATTTGATTGATAAAAAACATGTAGTAATAAATAAATAATATTATCAAAGTACATAAATATTTAAAAGTTGCATTACATACAAGGATATCATCACTATCAGTAGAGTGTAATAAGTAAAGCAAGAAGAATTTAGTGAGCCCATCAATGTAGAAGTTTAGAACACAGAAGCAAAAGTGGTTCCACGTGGCAACCTACAATGTGGGCCTTGAAAATGGCTCAAAGTTTCGCCTGTTTACGTCAATATGAGATGGCATTTGAGATATTCCATTAACGCAGATATGGCTTGACAATTTGGGCCTTGAGAATGCCTCAAAAGTTTCCTTTATTTACCAAATTGTGTGATGGCAATTGACGTAATAAGACGCAAAAATAGCGGCAAAAATATTATTGGTGAAACAGGCATGTCAACAAAGTGGTTCCTGCATCACCTGTTTCACCCGCACTTCTCATATAGTAGAATGAGGGGGCAGGGGAAGGTTATTGCATGAACACTGCTCATGAGTCATATGACACTTCACTTTTCACATTATTTACTTAATGATAGGATGATCCGCGTCGTTCAATGCTTAACTATACGTCTTGAGTTTAAAATTTAGTGAATAGAAAATATTTCAATTATTAGGGAATGCTTCCCTTCCTTTGATGTACCTATTCGATGCAGAGATGAATATTGGAGTTGTGACTTTCGAATATCAAATCATTAAAAAGTAAGAAAGTAACAACTTGTTTGGATGGTTGTTACATACTGTTTCATAATGTATAGTATAATATAATATCGTATTGTACTGTATCGTCTGATAAATATAATATTTGGATATATTGTATCGTTTGCAGTTGCTTCATGATATCATGCACCATCAATATAAAGAATAAATTTGTAATATTATAAAGAAAAATTATGACACATGGTCAATTTATTATATAAACAGATAAGGTAAATGATAAAATAAAATTATTTAATAATAGTGAAGGGTGAAATGAGAGAAAAAGACAAGATAACAATGCAACCACACCAAATCGGTCGTTACATAAAGTGACACATTTCGTTGTTACGTAACGACGCATTTAACAATACGATACAATAAAATTTAAATAACAATCAAAACAAATATCGTATTTAAAGTAACAATACGAAACAATACCATACGTAACGACCACCACATTTCCTCTTTGATTTTTTTGATGCAGAATCATCGATAAGGAGTGTCCAAATGTAACCAGAGGAGAACCCATGATTCGAAGGTTGCGGGTACACCTACTTTATATATACAATATAGCTATTACTATCTACAAAGAACGAATAGGAAGGATGGATCGATTTGGTTAGTTCCAATAAATATTTAATTCACAAAGTAAATAAGTTCAATTTTAGTTCAATTTTTACGCTTAATTTAAATATATTTAAAAAAATGGCAAAAGAAAAATAATATTTCATGTGCGCCTCTAATAAATATTTATTTAAAATAATAGCTTAATCACTACATATTCTTTTGTCATACCTCTTTTTTCACCTCACTAACCCTCTTTAAAAAGATTATAAGGTGATTTTTAAGCTCAAAAGGGTTTTCAATCATGAAAGCAACAAAATTGTGTTTCAAAGAATTTTTAGAGTCTCCACTTGACATTTGGTATCACTGTACCAAGTCACCATTTAAAAATAGTTTTCCTTCCAAAACACGTTCAACTCCAAAACCAACTGTGACCATGTTCTTTAGGCGGGATCCTGCTGCTTGAACTTGAAGGAAACTGAAAGTTGACCCTGTTCTTCAAGTGGGCTCCTGGTGCTACTCTAGTTTGAACTTACAACCAATTTCTGAAATATTGAGCCTCGTTCTCTAGGTGTGTCCTTGCAATCAAAACAAGAAAACGAACAAAATTTTCTGCCCCAGTTTGCACTAGGAAGATTTGGGAGTTGTTAGAAAAACTGTAAATCACCTATGCTATTGATGAAGGATGCAATGATGAGAGTAAAACTAAAGACTCCACTAGGATGTGCGTCTCCTGTGAGTAAAACTAAGAAACTTAGACTAGGAAGTGCATCTCCTTAAAGTAAAGTCAAACTTGAACTAAGAAGTGCGTCTCTAGATGTGAAACTTGAAAGACTCAAATTAGGAAGTGCGCCTCCTAGAGGTGCAACTAGAATGAACCAAAACTAGGAAGTGCGACTCCTAGATGTGAGATTGATCTTAAAGAAAAAAATGAACTGAGCTTGACTGAACTAAAAACTGATCATATTCTCCAGGCGGGACCCCTGAACTTGAGATTAACAACTTAAGAAAACTAAAACTAACTCTATTCTCCAGGCAGGGCCCTGAACTTAAAGAAAGCAAAAGATTAATAATTTAAGAAAACTAAAAACTAACTCTATTCTCTAGGCAGGACCCCTAAAATTAAGGAAAATAAAGATTAACAACTTAAGAAAACTAAAAACTAACTATATTCTCCAGACTGGATCTCTGAACTTAAGGAAAACTAAAGATTAACAACTTAATAAAACTAAAAATTGACCCTATTCTCCAGATGGGACCCATGAACTCTAGAAAAGCTAAAGACTAATAACTTAAGGAAGCTAAAACCTGATCCTATTCTCCAAGGGGGACTCCTGAACTCAAGGAAAGCTAAAGATTAACACCTTAAGAAAACTAAAACCTGACTCTATTCTCCAGGCGAGATCTATGAACTTAGAAAACTAAAAATTAACAACTTAAGAAAATTAAAAGTGATTCTATTCTCCAGGCGGGACTCCTGAACTCAAGGAAAGCTAAAGATTAACACCTTAAGAAAACTAAAAACTAACCCTATTCTCCAGGCGGGATCCCTGAACTTAGAAAACTAAAGATTAACAACATAAGGTAACTAAAAATACCCTATTCTCCCCTGAACTCAAAGAGAGCTAAAGATGAACAACTTAAGGAAACTAAAAACTGACCCTATTCTCCGGGCAGGACCTCCGAATTCAAGGAAAACTAAAGATTAATTACTTAAGGAAACTAAAACTGACAGCTTAGGAAAAACTAGAATTGACCCTATTCTTCAGGCGGGATCCCTGAACTAAACAAAACTAAAGATTAACAACTTAAAAAAAAATTAAAAATTGATATTATTCTGAGACAGGACACCTGAAATTAAGCAAAACTAAAGATAAACAACTAAAGAAAACTAAAAGTAACAACTTAGGAAAAACTAAGATGCGACCTTATTTCTAGGAGGGACCTCTGAACTGAAAGAAAGCTAAAGATTAATAACTTAACGAAACTAAAAGCTCAACCTATTCAACAGGCGTGACCCTTGAACTCGGAAAGCTAAATATTAATAACTTAAGAAAATTAAAAATGGACCCTATTCTGCAGATGGGACCCCTGAACTTAAGAAAAACTAAAGATTAACAACTTAAGAAAACTAAAAGTGACCCCATTCTCAAGGCGGGACTCCTGAACTCAAAGACGGCTAAGGATTAACAACTCAAGAAAACTAAAACGGACAACTGAGGGAAAACTAAGATTCGACTCAATTTTCCAGGCGGGATTCTGAACTTAAAGAATGCTAAAAACTCCTCTCGACTAGGAGTATGCCTAGGAGGTAAAGGTCATCTCAACTACGGGAGTGTTTGGGAGGTAATGGTCTTCTCAAGTAGGAAAGTATCAGGGGGGG
>ML411018.1:1631-57476 GCA_005239525.1 Nicotiana knightiana | reverse complement strand
GGGGGGGGGGGGGTAATAAGATTCTCAAACAACCTATGCTTCAATTTGAACAACCATGTGATTTTTTTCTTTTTATATGTAAAAAATTGGTTGACTCGTGAAAATATTGTAAGTTGAGTTTTGAGCATTGTTGTTGGATTTGGTTTGCCAAGGTTGATTTGAATTGGTTTCATAAAATGTCCAAAGTGATTCGCCCATGGGATTCGACCAAGTTCATCCCTATCACTTCACTGAAATTCCTAAAGCTAATTTATTCTTTTCAGTTGAATTGCCAAACAAATTATTTCCCTTCACTTGGATTGCCGAACTAATCATCTCCTTCACTTTGGATGCCAAACTGATCATCTCCCTTTCTAATTTGGGACCTCTTTGTGGAAAATTTGATAATTCTTTCTTGCTTATCTTGAGCAAATGAAGAAGAACAACAAATGCACGAGTAAAGTTCAAAGAGAGTAGTGTATGATGATAGATATTCCACTGATAAAAATAAAACATTGTCTAAAAGAAGAACAAGGCAACAAAATGTGACATTCATTTAGACTAACAACTTGATTTGTCCATTTTTCAAACTTGTTAACTTATCAAATCCATGCTTGATGTTGAAAAGTTGATGTACTTTGCTCCTCTAAATGTGTCGCAGATGTTGCATGTTTTCATCAAAGACAATTTGTTGCACACATATCTCACCATTTAGACTTGTGGTGCCTCAAAAGGTTTTCACCAACAAGTCTCTCTTATTTTGCTTTTTGATCTCATTAATTGCCGCATTTTCAAGAATCGATCAGTAAGGACTTTATTTGGACAGTATGAAGGCTTTTGGATAGGGTGAGAAAGAAAAGTCTGCATGGAGGCTCAAAATTGTACTGACATGGACACTTTATTTATAACTTTTGGAATTCAATCAAAAACTTTTCATGAGTTTCTGAAACAAGAAAATTTGAGTTTTTTTCCCATTTTGAGATGGAATTTCTAAGAAAAACTGCCCCGATTTTGGCTTTGTGGGATTGTGAAATATTTTATTTGGTGTGACTAAACCGTAAGGCTGCCTACGTATCTTGTAGCAACAAGAATCAGGTCAAACGTAGTTCAAAGAGCTACATGGTATGAGGATCTCTCTCTTTTTCTTCTCTTTTTTTTTTCTTTTTTTTTGTCCTCTTTTTCGTTCTACCTTTTCTTCTTCTTTTTCTTGGATATTAACATTAAAATGGGGACTATTTTAAACGTTGACAGGCACTTGATTCCAAAAGAGGATTTCCAATGATAGACTAATATATTAAGGCTCAAAGGGATGACAAGTGGTATTAGTGTTTGGATAGCAGAAAGATAGCCTTGTCATTTCAACTCTAAAATTGCCAACTCAAGACATATTTCACAATGATATCACCTGGAACAACCTGAAGGATTGTCGTACAACTAGATGATAAAACTAAAATTACTTCAGATTCCATTGAGAATTCTCTCTCTTCAGCTGATTCCTAGAGGTGCTTATCATTAGCTCAAAAACTTGTCTCTTCCTGAACGTGAAATTCATTGTCATCTTTTCCCTTGAAACTTCATTATCTTATGACTCATTGTCTGAAAGCTAGTACAATGTCCAAACCTTGTCACTGGTCATGATGCATGTCACATTAATTAGGCTAGAAAATGGTGAACGGTATTGAATGAGGATGGAAAATGTAATAATGATAGGGAATGGGTAAAAGATTCCATTTAAGAGAGAAAGGTGAAAATGAACCGGGGGTTGAACAAGACAAGCAAAACACGATCCATAACCCCTGATTGAACCGGTCTATTTGAAAGAATGGACAAATTAAAACCACAAACAAATCCCTTTGGCACGAGAAATATTACAATCTAAACTATTCTTGAGTCCCTTGGACAAGTTCATAGGCTATTGTTGGCAATTGAGTCCAAGAGGCAATAATATCATCCATTTTGAATCAGCTTGTTGAATCCCTTTAACTAATCAAGACCTTGAAGTGTTCCAAAGGTTCAGGACATGAAGGAAAGTGACTGCTGGTATCAACTGGTACATGATCTATGATATCTTTTGATAAGAGGATGGATTGAAATAAGATGGGTATGGTCTTGAAAGCACTTGCGTGGTCATTTCTGGCTAACATTGCTTTTGGTTTAATAGAATCAGAATGGTGTTTGTTCAACTCCAAACTTGTCACAATCAAACCTTTTGTCACGACCCAAATTTTCCTCCGTTGGGTATCGCGATAACACTTAGTCTTAGGGACTAGGTAAGCCTAACATTTCTACTAAACAACAACAATAATAAAGGAATTATAACAGTCTCGATATAGACATCTTGACAGAGTTTACAATTTCCCGCAATCCGGTAAATACAAGTCATAAGCACTACGAAATCCTTCTATCAAATCTAAATACAACTGTCTAGGAATGAGTAAGTACAGTTGATTAGAATAAAATAGTAAGGTGACTCCGAAGCCTGCGAACGCAGCAACAGGTTACCTTGAGTCTCCTCAGCAATGATCTACGCATTTGCTAACAACGATAACCTGGATCTGCATACAAAAATGTGCAGAAGTGTAGTATGAGCACACCACAGTGGTGCACAGTAAGTATAAAGACTAACCTTGGTGAAGTAGTGATGAGGACTAGTCAAGTCAACACCGGTATAATAAGTAAAAGGCGAGATGTATAAATGACCGAACCAAAATGTCTATCTAAAGATTTCTCAATGTAATTAACAATACGATTGAATAATACGGAATAAAATTCAATAATCACGATCAACTGACAGCATAATAGGAATACACAACGGGAATGGAAAGGATGCAATCCAATGGCGGGAACTACAACCTTACAAAAACACAAGCAACTCAGCACTACATCAATTTATTTACGTCAAGCCTTAGCCAATGACTCAATAAAACTGGTCAAACTTTCGAGTGAAAACCTTTAAATCGTGAGTTCTTTTTGAAACTTTAAAGACATAATCATTTCGGAATAGAGAAATTTCTTCTTTGAAACATACTTTCTCTGAATGTATATTTATATATTTTTATAAAGAGAAATCTTTGTAACATAGTCTCTTCAAATACGGGGTGTTCAAATACACTTTCCCAAATACTGCTTTTTCTAGTATCTTCAAAATATGTGATGTTCAAAATATATTTTGCCAAGTACTGATATTTCAAATATCATTAAAACACGTGATGTTCAAAATATATTTTTTCAAGTACTGCTCTTTCAAATCTCATCAAAATACGTGATGTTCAAAATATATTTTTTCCAAGTACTGCTCTTTCAAATATCATCAAAGCACGTGATGTTCAAAATATATTTTCCCAAGTACTGCTCTTTCAAATATCATCAAAATACGTGATGTTCAAAATATATTTTCCCAAGTACTGCTCTTTCAAATATCATCAAAACACGTGATGTTCAAAATATATTTTCCCAAGTACTGATCTTTCAAATATCATCAAAATATGTGATGTTCAAAATATATTTTTCCCAAGTACTGCTCTTTCAAATATCATCATTCTGCAAGACAAACGTTTTTTAAATGTACTTTCGGAAAGAAGTCCTTTAGACATAGCTTTTCCAGGAGATAATTGCTTTTCAGCTATACTTTTCAATATATATATATATATTTATATCTTTCGATTTAAATCTCCTACATCATAAAACTACCGGAACTCAGTCCGCCACTCAGGATTTGTCATGCAATGCAGTACAGGGGGAAAGCTCCCGGATCTCTGTCCATAGTCCCAATTTAAATATGTGATGAAGTACATGGGAAAAGCTCCCGGATCTCTATCCGTAGTCTCAATTTAAATATATGATGCAGTACAGGGGGAAAGCTCCCGGATCTCTATGTAGTCCCAATTTAAATATGCGATGCAGTACAGGGGGAAAGCTCCCGGATCTCTATGTAGTCCCAATTTAAATATGCGATGCAGTACAGGGGGAAAGCTCCCGGATCTCTGTCCGTAGTCCCAATTTAAATATTCAATGTAGCCACTGAGGAAAAACAACCAGAATGCGACAGAAAATAACATATATTGCCACAACCGGCGCGAAAGCAAACAAGGCCAAACACAACGTGCGATGAGCAAATCAATACAAAGGCTTAATTCACAAAAGTAGTAACAACTCGCTCATAAGAAGTAGCATCTGAGAGGAATGCCAAACACAAAGAGAGAACATCATAACGAGGGCAAGACAAGACAAATATAACAACGATTCTATACATTCAAGTTCGCAACCAAGAACCAATCATCCCTGCAAGGGAATCAGCTATAACCAATCTCACTTAGACAATTAGCTTCATCGAATAAACTCAGTTTGAACAATGCTTAGTAAATATGCAGCATATGAAGGAAGACATAGCATAATGGTAAGAAAAACAAAGTCTTCATTTAAGTCAATTAAGATCATATAAGAAACAAGGAATTCTAGGCAAGTACTTCTAACTTGAACAGGAGGAGATGACATTAGAAATCAGGAATTCAGATATAACAAGTTCAATTCATATATGGGGAACATAAGGGCCCAAAACTCCCTAAAGGGAAATCTATTTGCAAATAAGTTCGAGTACACACTCATCACCTCGCGTACGCGGACTACGATCAACATAGAAGACTCAATCCTAAGGGGTAGTTCCCCCACACAAGGTTAGGCAAGATACTTACCTCAAAGACGACAACCTGGTACTCAAAAATAGACTTCTCGGGCGGGAAGGCCTCCGGACGGCTCAAAATCAGCTAAAACAACTTCAAAATACATATAAAACGTATAAGGAACGATTCCGAATAATAAAATTTCAATATTTGCAAATTTCTAAAAATCGACCCAAATGTTGACCCCCGGGCTGGCACCGCGGAACCCGACAAATTTTATAAATTCCGATAAGAGTTCACCCATACTAAATTTATCCAATTCCGATAGCATTTGGTCATTCAAATCATGAATTTTCATTTTTGAAGTTTTTTTTCAAAACCCATAATCCCCTCAACCCAAAACACAATTTAAATGATAAAAACAAGAACTAATTCATGAAATATATTCTAGTGGAAGAACACTTAGCCATTCGATTGGTGTGAAAATCCCTCAAGGAATCGCCCAAAACCGAGTTCTAGAAGTCAAAATATGTTTAAAATGGTGAAACTCCCGATTTTGGAAACTTATATTCGGCCCAGGTATTTAAAGCATCGCGATCGCGAGACTACATATGCGATCGCGTAGAGGAAAATATTATTGGCCAGAAATGATTCTATGCGATCGCGAAGGAACATCTACGATCGCATATTAGGAAATATATGCTACCTCAATGCTACACTACGCGATCGCGATGACCTGATGCCCACAGATGGATTCACTATGCGATCTCGTGCAAGTGGAAGCGAACACGAAGAAGAAAAGGATGGACTTCCGCGATCGCGAATGGATCTATACGATCACGATTAAGAAAAACTGGGCGGTCCAAATTGATACAGTGCGATTGCGGCTCAGCCTTCGCGATCGCATAGAAGGAAAGACAACAGACAGAACAGCAGTGCTAAAAAAGAGAAAAATGACCCGAAGCCTATCGGAATACATCCGGGGCCCTCGGGACACCGCCCAACCACACACACAAGTCATATAACCTAACACCGACTCGCTAGTAGTTTCAAAACATATACAATAACACTAAAACGACGAATCAAATCAAAAATCAAACTTAGGAATTTTCACAACTTCAAATATCAAGACTTGCGTCGAAACCTATCAAATCAACCCGGAACGACATGAAATTTTGCATACAAGACCCAAATGACACAACGGATCTACATCTACTCTCGGAATTCTATTACGAGCCCGATATCAAAGTTTCACCTATCGGCCGAAATCGCCGAAATTCTAACTTTCGCCAAATTACCTCAAATCACTCTATGGACTTCCAAAACCAATTTCGGACACGCGCCTATGTCCAAATTCATCATACGAAACTGTTGACATTAACCAAAACTCATTCCGAGGTCGTTTACCCAAAAATCAAACCTCTGGTCAACTCCCATCACTTAAGCTTCCAAAACTGAAATTTCCTTCCAATTGGACTCTGAATTACCCGTTAACTGAATCTAACCACGCACGCAAGTTGATATATACAACGTGAAGATGTTTATGACTTTACATCACTGAACAGATCTTAAATTCCCAAAATGGCCGGTCGGGTCATCACATTCTCCCCCTCCTAAACAAACGTTCGTCCTCGAACATGCCAAGTTTCACCTTGAACTCATCCACTCACTGTTTGTACACTTCTACCACATACTCGCGGGTGATCCCACATCACCCAAACCCACATAAGACTGACGAAACAATCACAACTGCAATATAGCCCTCACCCCACCACTGATCAGCCTCATACCTCAATTTCTCACCTTCTACCCATTCCTCAGAAAACCCGCTAAATCCATATCCGACATTAGCCTCAACCAGCTGCATCAACCGTGGTCTACACCCATAAGTCACGGCCACACAACATAGCACATCACACATAGGCTCAATAGCACTTTTGATCACCATAACTGCCCGAAATCAACTCGACATTGGCAATTAGTCCCGCATGTGGAAGAACTCTCTGTTTCCAAATCCCATAATACCGATAATGATGTAATAAACACAAAGACCTCATCAGTAGACACCCGAATCACCAAGTCACAGCTAACACCACCGGGCACACATCCCGCAAACTAAACTAAAGAAGCACATAACAAAATGGCTGAGTAGAACTGATATAAGAATATATAAAGGTACTATAAAACATGCCCATAGGCATAACTCTCTATCGATACGGACTTAACAAAAGCAATATAACAAGAGAGAAGCAAAGCATATGAACAAATCACAAGGATGCCATCCTGATAAAATTTCCACCGCGGTACTCAGCCCGGTCCAAACATATCAAATCACAAAGAATCAAGAGGGTGTCTCCCTCAACTCTACGACACATGTCGAATATATATCATACCAATAGAGATCTCCCGCTAACTCGTCTCGGCTAACAAAATCATAGCTCTCACTTACTCACATCTCAATGGAGTATCAAATCACAGGTCGAAAACAAAATATTCAGGAGAACCACATAAAGCTCTCCACGGAGGACGACATGGACTCACTTCCAGTTTCACCACTAGCAAGGATGAATAAAACAATTATAGACACATCTACTACTCATAGAATCTCCCAATATGAGCAAGCACAAAAATAGAGTGCAACACATGAAACTCACTCATAAATGAGACAACAAATAATGGAAACTCGTCCTGATCAACAGGACTATAGTGAAATACAATGGTACCCCACTTTATCACATCAAGCCATACCTGGGTGATAATATTTGGCACAACAGCCTCTAGCCACTATATGCAACACATCAACGGGTCGAGCCTCCCCCTCTTAGGCGCCTTCTATCCACCTGAACACCCTGCCATAACTCTACCACCTGAATCCTGAAACAATCTCTCACCCTGTGGCTAACATCTCCACACTGAAAATAATCTCTTTGCCGATGTGGCTGTGGAAGTCATACTATACGGATCCTCTGAGACCCATGAGTATCGGAAACGCTCCCATGCAAAGCTGGTAATGCAACTGAACTGTTTGACCCCAGATTCTCTACCTTGTCTGAGTCCCTCAATGAATCTACGGACTCGCCCTCTAACTGAAAAAACCAAGTGAGGTGTATATCTGGCCAACTCACTAAATCTGACGGCGTACTCCAAGGGTGACATAGCGCCCTGACGCAACTGCTCAAACTCTGTGCGTTGTACATCCCGACGAAACTAAGGTGTAACCTCCCTCAAAACATCTCCGAAAACTGAATCCATGCTAGTGAAGCTACCCTCGGCCAGGTTACCCCAACTCATATGCTGCCACCGCTGATCAACCCACTACTCTAGACCTGAGACGTGACAAAAGTAATCCAGCTCGTCTCCACAATACCCGAAGTACGAAGAATATGGTGACACTCCTCCAGAAAACCCTGGGCATTACCCGCCGCCAATCCACTAAAATATAGAAGGGTGGTACTTCCAGTACATCTAAATCCCAAGGTGCTCTACCTCCGATGTTGCTGTCCTAACCACGGGCTGAACTGAAACCACATGTCGTACTGCCATGACAATTGGAACTTGACCAATATGATCTCGCTGCTATGGAGTGTAGACGGTGGGAATCTGAACTCCTCCCCTGATCTGTGAAGCAACTGGTGCACTAGAATCAATCTCGCCTGAGTCGATGTACCAATTATATTCAAGAACTATACATAGGCCTCCTGAAGTCCGGGTAGCAACAGGCACCTCCAGTACCGATTTCCCTCAACTAGAACTGGTGGTGGACCCTCCATAACTGCTCTGACCGGCATCTTAACTGCGGCACGTGCTCCTCGTCGGTCTTTATCTCTGACCCTTGCGACACTTGCTTCGGATAACATCATCAGGTACCGCAGTTCGTGTCCTCACCATCGGTGAGAGAATGTAACGATAATTTCAAACATCAAGGTCAATGAACTCGCACGCTAGGAGTGAAGGAAGTGAAAATGTTCTAATAGTTCCGTAGCCTCTCGAAGATAAGTACAGACGTCTCCTAATCTATCAAAAGATTTCTCAATGAAATTAACAATATGATCGAATAATACAGAAGAAAATTCAATAATTACGATCAACAGACATCATAATAGGAATACTCAAAGGGAATGGAAATGATGCAATCCAATGGCGGGAACTACAACCTAACAAAAACACAAGCAACTCAGCACTATATCAATTTATTTACGTCAAGCCTTAGCCAATGACTCAATAAAACCGGTCAAACTTTCGTGTGAAAACCTTTAAATCGTGAGTTCATTTTGAAAACTTTAAAGACATAATCATTTCGGAATAGAGAAATTTCTTCTTTGAAACATACTTTCTCTGAATGTATATTTATATATTTTTATTAAGGGAAATCTTTATAACATAGTCTCTTCAAATACGGGGTGTTCAAATACACTTTCCCAAATACTGCTTTTTCAAGTATCTTCAAAATACGTGATGTTCAAAATATATTTTCCCAAGTACCGTTATTTCAAATATCATCAAAACACGTGATGTTCAAAATATATTTTTTAAAGTACTTCTCTTTCAAATCTCATCAAAATACGTGATGTTCAAAATATATTTTTCCCAAGTACTGCTCTTTCAAATATCATCAAAGCACGTGATGTTCAAAATGTATTTTTCCAACTACTTCTCTTTGAAATATCATCAAAACACGTGATGTTCAAAATATATTTTCTCAAGTACTGCTCTTTCAAATGTCATCAAAATACGTGATGTTCAAAATATATTTTTCCCAAGTACTGTTCTTTCAAATATCATCATTCTGCAAGACAAATGTTTTTCAAATGTATTTTTGGAAAAAAGTCCTTTAGACATAGCTTTTCCTGGAGATAATTTCTTTTCAGCTATACTTTTCAATATATATATTTATATCTTTCGATTCAAATCTCCTCAATCATAAAACTTCTGAAACTCAGTCCGCCACTCAGAATTTGTCATGCAATGCAGTACAGGGGGAAAACTCTCGGATCTCTATCCGTAGTCCCAATTTAAATATGTGATGCAGTATAGGGGAAAAGCTCCCGGATCTCTGTCCGTAGTCCCAATTTAAATATGTGATGCAGTATAGGGGGAAAGCTCCCGGATCTCTGTCCGTAGTCCCAATCTAAATGTGCGATGCAGTACAGGGGGAAAGCTCCCGGATCTCTATCTGTAGTCCCAATTTAAATATGCAATGTAGCCACTGAGGAAAAACAACCAGAATTCGACATAAAATAACATATATTGCCCGAACCGGCGCGAAAGCAAACAAGGCCGAACACAACGTGCGATGAGCAAATCAATACAAAGGCTTAATTCACAAAAGTAGTAACAACTCGCTCATAAGAAGTAGCCACTGAGAGGAATGCCAAACACAAAGAGAGAACATCATAACGAGGGGAAGATAAGAAAAATATAGCAACGATTCTATACATTCAAGTTCGCAACCAAGAAACCAAATCATCCCGGCAAGGGAATCAGCTATAACCAATCTCACTTAGACAATTAGCTTCACCGAATAAACTCAGTTTGAACAATGCTCAGTAAATAGGCAGCGTATGAAGGAAGACATAGCATAACGGTAGGAAAAACAAAGTCTTCATTTAAGTCAATTAAGATCATATAAGAAACAAGGAATGCTAGGCAAGTACTTCTAACTTGAACAGGAGGAGATGAGATTAGAAATCAGGAATTCAGATATAACAAGTTCAATTCATATATGGGGAACATAAGGACCCAAAAATCCCTAAAGGGCAATCTATTTGCAAATAAGTTCAAGTACACACTCGTCACTCGCGTACACGGACTATGATCAACATAGAAGACTCAATCCTAAGGGGTAGTTCCCCCCACAAGGTTAGGCAAGATACTTACCTCAAAGACGACAACCGGTAATCAAAAATAGACGTCTCGGGCGGGAAGGCCTCCGGACGACTCAAAATCAACTAAAACAACTTCAAAATACATATAGAAAGTATAAGGAATGATTCCAAATAATAAAGTTTCAATCTTTGCAAATTTATAAAAATCGGCCGAAAAGTCGACCCCTGGGACAGCACCTCGGAACCCGACAAATTTTACAAATTCCGATTACCAATTCCGATACGAGTTCACCCATACTAAATTTATCCAATTCCGATAACATTTGGTCATTCAAATGATGAATTTTCATTTTTGAAGTTTTCTTTCAAAACCCACAATCCCCTCAACCCAAAGCACAATTTAAATGATAAAAACAAGAACTAATTCATGAAATATATTTAATTCTAGTGGAAGAACACTTAGCCATTCGATTTGTGTGAAAATCCCTCAAGGAATCGCCCAAAACCGAGTTCTAGAAGTCAAAATATGTTTAAAATGGTGAAACCCCCGATTTTGGAAACTTATATTCCCACGTATTTAAAGCATCGCGATCGTGAGACTACGTATGCGATCGCGTAGAGGAAAATATTCTTGGCCAGAAATGATCCTATACGATCGCGAAGGAACATCTACGATCGCATATTAGGAAATATATGCTACCTCAATGCTACACTACGCGATCACGATGACCTGATGCCCACAGATGGATTCACTATGCGATCGCGTGCAAGTGGAAGCCAACACGAAGAAGAAAAGGATGGACTTCCGCGATCGCGAGTGGAGCTATACGATCACGATTAAGGAAAACTGGGCGGTCCAAATTGATACAATGTGATCACGGCTCAGCCTTCGCGATCGCATAGAAGGAAAGATAGCATACAGAACAACAATGCTAAAAAGGAGAAAAATGACCCGAAGCGTATCGGAACACACCCGGGGACCTCAGGACCCCGCCCAACCACACACACAAGTCATATATCCTAACACGGATTCTCTCAAGGTTTCAAAACATATACAATAACACTAAAACGACGAATAAAACCAAAAATCAAACTTAGGAATTTTCACAACTTCAAATATCAAGACTCGCGGCGCAACCTATCAAATCAACCCGTAACGACATGAAATTTTGCAGACAAGACCCAAATGACACAACGGATCTACAGCTACTATCGGAATTCCATTTCGAGCCCGATATCAAAGTTTCACCTATCGGCCGAAATCGCCGAAATTCTAACTTTCGCCAAATTACCTCAAATCACTCTACGGACTTCCAAAACCAATTCCGGACATGCGCCTAAGTCCAAAATCGTCATACAAAACTGTTGGCATTAACCAAAACTCATTCCGAGGTCGTTTACCCAAAAATCAAACCTCTAGTCAACTCCCATCACTTAAGCTTCCAAAACTGAAATTTCCTTCCAATTCGACTCCGAATTACCCGTTAACTGAATCTAACCATGCACACAGGTCGATATACACAACGTGAAGCTATTTATGAATTTACACCACTGAACGGAGCTTAAATTCCCAAAACAACCGGTCGGGTCGTCACACCTTTATTTTGAAAAACCTCTTTCTCTCTCTCTCTCTCTCTCTCTTTTGAAAATAGTTTGATCAAACCCGATATATGTTGCCTACTTATCCCACATCCGGTGAGAATCAGACCAAGCATAGTTCTTGAAGATCGGGAATAGACTATATAAACCAATTTCCATTTTTTTTTCTTTTCTTCTTATGCAAAATCAGACTATCAGAATATCCAAAATAAGAAAAAAATTTTGGATTTTGATCTTTTTCTTTTTGGGAATTTATGAAGAAAGACTTCTAAAAATGAAAGAAATTACTTTCGAACTTTTTTTTTGAAATTTTTGCAAGAAAGACTTCCAAAGAAGATAGAATTTTTTTTTTGTGGATTTTGAGTTTTCATTTTCATTTTGGAAAGAAAAATTTCTGAAGAATGAAAATATTTTTGGATTTTCTTTTTAATTTTTGGAAGAAAAACTTTTGAATAAGAACAAAAATATTTTTAATTTCAATTTTTGAAATTTTCGAATAAAAGACTTCTAAAGTAAAAGGAAAAAAAAATTATTTTTGAATTTTGAATTTGACGTCTCAAAGAAAGACTTCTAAAGAAGGAATTAAAGAAAAATATTTTTAAATTTTTTGAAAATTGGGGCCGGACCTGATAAAGGTTTCCTACGTATCTCACATTCGGTGAGAATCAGATCTGTGTAGTTCGGCCGAATTGGGAATGAGAGAAAATTTTGGCAAAAATTAATTGATTTATAGAAACTATTTTTTTTGTCTTTTTGAAAAATGTTAAGAAAGTGTAAAATATTTTTTGGGTTTTATCTATTAGAAAATTGGACAAGAAACCAAAAGTGATAAGAGGAACTCTCAATATTCTCTCTTACTTCATTTTTCACCCTTCTTTCCCAAACATCAGTCCGCCAAATGACCTTTCTACCCTCAAAGATTCAACATTTAGCACATAGGATGATTGAATGTCCTTTTGGGCATGCGAGCCCATTTGACACAATTTGGACAGGCCTCCTACATAGGAACACAGTACCTAGGACCCGTGTGTCACCAAAGTTGTCACACCCCATTTATTCACCTCACTAACCATCTTTAAAAATATAATAAGGTGATTGTTAAGCTCAAAAGGGTTTTCAATCATGAAAGTGAAAAAAATTGTGTTTCAAAGGATTTTCAGAGCCGCCACTTGATTGTACTAAAGATCTCGAGAAAGGGGATCATTTGACTCAGGGAGAAGGTGTTAGGTATTCTACGAGTCCTGTAACTAATATGGTTGCATACTGGATCCGGTCAGCTTTTAAAAATATTCTAATTTAGCTAAAACACACATAAGAAAATAAACACAAAGAGGTTCAAAGTTGTCCCCTGCCTAATAGGAAACAAAAGGAAATATAAGTTCAAAACTAGCTATAACGACCTGATCGGTCGTTTTGAGAGTATTAGCCCCAATCCCATATTTACTGCTTTCCCTGTATCATTTTATGCTTATATGACTTGCCGGGAGGATTTGTTTTTGGTTTTGGAGTGAAATGAGACACTTAGTCCCTAAAACAAAATCTTAAGTTATAGGAATTTGAACGAAGTTGGAACTGTGTGAAGACGACTCCGAAATGGAGTTTCGTCAGTTCTGTTAGCTCTGTTGGGTGATTTTGGACTTGGTAGCGTGTCCGAATTGTGATTTGGAAGTCCATAACTGAATTAGGCTTGAAATGACGAATGTTGAATTTTTGGAACGTTTGACCGGGAGCGGACTTTTTGATATCAAGGTCGGATTCCGATTCTGTAAGTTGGAGTAGGTCCGTAAAGTCAATTATGACTTATATGCAAAATTTAGGGTCAATCGAACGTGATTTGATAGGTTTCGGAATCGATTGTAGAAGTTTGAAGTTTTAAAGTTCATTAAGCTTGAATTGGGGTGTGATACGTGTTTTTAGCATTGTTTGATGTGATTTGAAGGCTTGACCAAATTTGTATGATGTTTTAGGACTTGTTGGTAGGTTTGGTTGAGGTCCCGAGGGCCTCCGGTGGATTTCGGATGGTTAACAGATTGGAAATTGGACTTAGAAGGTTGCTGAAGTTTTCTGGTATCTCTGATATGGTTTCCCTATATGCGATCGCATGGGATGGTCCACGATTGTGTAGGCAAAGCTGGGCAGTAGAAAGATTCATTCTTCGTGTTCGCTAGCAGGAGTATACGAACGCATAGTTGTGTGAAGTGGTGCTTTGCGAATGCGTGGCCAAGGTCGCGTTCGCCGTAGTGGTTATGAGGCAGAAGTTGGGCCACGCGCCTTGTTCATCGCGAACGGGTGGGGTCGTTCACGATCGCGTAAGTCTGAGGTCTAGTGCATCGCGTTCACGTGGAATTTTCCGCATTCGCTTAAGGTTAATTTCTGGGGCAGCTGAGTTGTGCTTCGCGATCGTGAGGCTATTTCCACAATCGCGATTAAGGAGCACCTAGCCAGATTTAAACATTTCAAAATCGAGGGTTTGCTATTTTCTTCATAACTTGAGATAGAGAGCTTGGATTTAGGCGAGATTTTGAGGGATTTTCAGAGGAAACATTTGTGTAATAATTCCACACTTGTTTTTGATTAATATCCACTAATCCATCATTAATTTCATCATTTAATTAAGGTTTTGGGTCGAGAAATTGGGGGGAGTTCTTCCACCGAATTTTGGGGTTTTGATTGAGATATTGGTGTCGGATTTGAGTAATTTTGTTAAGGTTGGACTCATGGTTGAAAGGTTGTTCATATTTTGTGACTTTTACCCGATTCCGAGACGTGGGTCGGGGTTGACATTTTGGGGCGAATTTCTAATTTCTTGCTAAGGTCTTGATTTCATTAATTAGACTAGTTTCTTATAGTCATATTATGGTATGTAATTGCTATTGGCAAGATTTGGGCCATCCGGATGAGGTAAGTGGCTTGCCTAACCTTGTGTGGCGGAAATCCCCTTAGGATTTGGTACTGTTGTGACAAATTTTGTGATATGTGAGTGCCGCGTACACGAGGTGAAGAGTACGTACAAGGGCTAATTGTTGAAAATCCAATTTTTACTGAACCGTAACCTGTTATATCTTAAATGATTCATCCCAGCATGTGTAGTTATCTTGTTTAGCCTAATATCGCATGTATACGTGTCTTAGATTCTTATTTGAAATCTGTGTAGCATGCCTAGTTGAATTCCTATTTTTTCTTGATTTGTATTAGTCTTAAACTTTGGATTCTTGCTATTAATTGTTGGCTCCACCGGTTTCGAGCTGTGTTTTTACTTCTGTGACTACGAGGCGGTATCTCGGGAGATCTACCTGCATATTTACTTTTGGGACTACGAGGTGGTACCTCGGGAGATCCCCCTATATATTTACTTTTGGGACTACGACGTGGTACCTCGGGAGACACCCTTGCATATTTACTTTTAGTACTATGAGGCGGTACCTTAGAAGATCCCCTACTGAGTATTTACTTTTGGGACTATGAGACGGTATCTCGGGAGCGCCCCTGTTTCTTACCTCTATGTGTTGTGTTGTTACTTTTCTGCAGATTCTCTTTGTTAATTTCTCACTCTTTCATCATATTGTTATATCTTCTGTCTTATTATTATATCCCAGTAGGGCCCTGACCTGATCTTGTCACTACTCTATTGAGGTTAGGCTTGGCACTTATTGGGTACCGTTGTGGTGTACTCATGCTACTCTTTTGCACATGTTTTGTGTGAAGAGCCATGTAACTCTTACCAGCCCCGCTATTAGTTGAGCGTACTTGTTGTTGCTTCGGAGACTTCACGGTATATCTTTTAACGCCCGCAGACCTCGGAGTTCCCCTCTATCATTTTATGTTGTTTCTTCTTTATTTTTCTGGATACGGATGTATATAGACACTTAGAACCATTCCTTAGAGCTTGTGACCTGTGACTACGGGTCTTTGGGAGATGTTTATACTCAGTTTTGTTGGTTATACTTGTGTATGTCGTACGACAATTTCTAGTTTTACTTAAACATATACTGATTTTCTTAAGGTTTGGTTGTTAATTGTTATGCAGTTATTCCGCAACTGTTAGGCTTACCTAGTCTTACACACTAGGTGTCGTCACGCCAACTTATGGAGGGAGATTTGGGTCATGACAAGTGGATTTCAGAGCTCTAGGTTCATAGGTGGTATGAGTCACAAATAGGGTTAGTAGAATCTCGCGGATTTGTACGGAGATGTCTGTACTTATCTTCGGGAGGTTATGTAACTGTTAGGAAAATTTCACTTCGTTGAATCATTGTCGTGCAAAATTGTTGACTTTGGAATTATAAACTTCTATCTTCTATTATCTCACAGATGGTGAGGACACGTACGGGTGGATCAGATGACCAGGCACCTACGCCCCCTACTAGAGCCGGAGAGGCCGGGGCCGGGGTAGAGGCCTGAGGATGTCCAGAGAACCCGCACGAGCTGCTACAGAAGAGCCACCAGTAGCTCCAGTTGGAGCGCAGGCACCTAAGACGCCTGTTACTTCACCAGCTCTTAAGGAGACCCTTGCATAGTTCCTGAGAATGTTCGGTACTCTAGCACAGGTAGGGTTGATTCCACTTGATCCTGCTACTTCTCAGACTGGGGGGGGTGGTGCAGGGGGTGTGTCGCTCGAGCAGGGGTGGGGTGGTTTCCCCCGCTCCCCCCTTTTTTTGCCGGGGGGGGGGGGGGGGGGGAGCACAAACTCCCTCCGCCCGTACCTTAGAGAAGTGAGTTCAGGTCGATCAGGTTCCAGAGGTCATACCACTGCAGCCGATAGCCCTAGTTCGGCTTGAGGGTAGGGCAGCAAATTCTGAGGAGGAGCAACTCAAGATCGAGAGGTACAAGAAGTACCACCCTCTTACTTTCAGTGGCTTGGTGTCAGAGGATTCCCAGGGTTTTCTTGAGGAGTATCGACATATCCTCCATACTATGGGTGTATCAGAGTCGAGTGGGGTTCCTTACACTACGTTCCAGCTTAGAGGAACGCCTTACCAGTGATGGCGTGAGTTGGGTAGTCCGGCCGAGGCAACTTCACTTGCTTGGAATCAGTTCTCAGATATGTTCTTGAGGTAGTATGTTCCCCACAGTCTCAGAATGCATGGTGCGCAGAGTTTGAGAAGTTGCTCTAGGGTTCTATGACTGTGTTAGAGTATTCAGTTCGCTTCAGTGAATCGGCTAGACATACACCAGCCTTGGTTGCTACAGGTCGAGAGAGGGTCCATCGATTTATCGAGGGGCTCAACCCCAGTATCAGACTTAGCATGGCCTGAGAGTTGGAGATGGATATTGCATACCAGCAGGTTATGGGGATTGCTAGGAGATTGGAGGGTATGCTGACTTGGGAGAGAGAGGATATGGAGGACAAGAGGTCTCGAGAGTCTGGTATTTATAGTGATACCCGTGCCCCAGCAGTAGCTCGTCATCATAGGGACTATGTTAGTTTCCCTGTTCATTTAGCACTTCCAGCCACCAGTGGTATTCCGGCCCCTCCTAGGCCCCAAGATCCTTATTATGCATCGCCATTGTCTAGTGCACCTCCTGCATGGGGTGCTTTCAGCGGTCAGTCCAGCCGACCTGGCCTGAGCCAGCCACAAAAACCACGCCCTCTGAGAGCTTGTTTTGAGTATGGTGACACTCACCATATGGTGAGGGATTTCCCTAGACTTAGGAGGGGCGCACCTCCACAGACTACTCAGGCACTACGTGCTCCACTGGGTCCCCAAGCTATGATTACAACACCAACTGCCACTCCACATGTTCAGCCAGCTCGAGGTGGAGGTCGGGTAGGTAGAGGTCACCCTAGAGGGGGAGGTCAGGCAAGATATTATGTCCTTCCTGCTCGTACAGAGGCAGTTACACCCGACTCTGTCATTACCGGTATTGTTCCGGTCTATCATAGAGATGCGTCAGTCTTATCTGATCCAGGCTCCACTTATTCCTATGTGTTATCTTATTTTGCTCTGTATTTGGGTGTATCCCGTGATTCTTTGAGTTCTCCTGTTTATGTGTCTACACTTGTGGGAGATTCTATTGTTATTGTGTTAGAGGACTACAGGGCGGTACCTCAGAAGATCCCCTTGCATATTTACTTTTGGGACTACGAGGCGGTACCTCGGGAGATCTCTTGAGTATTTACTTTTGGGACTACGAGACGGTTTCTCGGGAGTGCCCCTGTTGTTTACCTCTCTCTGCGGTGTTGTTACTTTTCTGTAAATTCTCTTTGTTAAGGGCTCACTATTGTTATATCTTCTATCTTATTATTATATCCTAGTAGGGCCCTGACCTGACCTCGTCACTACTTTACCGAGGTTAGGCTTGGCACTTACTGTATATCATTGTGGTGTATTCATGCTAGTCTTCTGCACATGTTTTGTATGCAGAACCAGGTACCTCTTACCAGCCCCACTATTAGTTGAGCGTACTTGCTGCTGCTTCAGAGATTTCAAGGTATATCTACCAGCGTTTGCAAACCTCGAAGTCCCCCTCTATCACTTTTTATTTTGTTTCTTCTTTATTTTCTTGGATACGGATGTATAGAGACACTTAGAACCATTCCTTAGAGTTTGTGACATGTGACTACCGGGTCTTCGGGAGATGTTTATACTTAGTTTTGTTGGTTTAACTTGTATATGATGTGCAACAATTTCTAGCTTTACTTATATATATACTGATGTTGTTAATGTATGTTTTTTACGAAAATTTACTTTTATTCCATCAAAAAAGACATTACAAAACTAGATTAACGCTGACCGTTAATCTCTCATATCAATACATGTATATCTATACTAATTAGCATTCTACTCTATACTAAGGCATGTTATTTACATTTGCCAATCCTTGACTCCATTTGATCTTCTTCCTTCCCTGTATATGTATATGCATTGCAATTTCCTTGCATAATATGTTAGCGTCATATTTCCCTTTGCCAAATCTGAGCATATTCCTTTCGCGCCATATGCAGTACACAACCATTGCAAATATTGTCGTGGTCATCTCTGCTACACAGTCCTTCTTCTTTGACATACTATTGATCCAGCTCACTTCTTGCATCCAGCCTTGTATTTGCCTTATATGTCCTAGCCATTTCAGCATTCTTTCCCACAGTGTCTTTGTATATTGACAAATTACAAATAAGTGTTCAAAAGTTTCTTCATATTGTCCACAGAAAGCACATTCTACTTGCATTTGTATGCCAAATTTTGCGAGCCTATCTACAATTGCTAACCTCTGATTGATAGCTAACCATAAATGAAACTTAAACCTTGGATGAATTTGTGAGTGCATGTGTATGCTTTTCCAGTCTACTTTACTTAATTGAGGTTGTAGCTGCACATATGCCTTTTTTATCTGGAATCTGCCTTGTCTCTCAAATTCTTTCAGAATTGTTGCAATGTCATTGTGCTTTGTCCTCATCTTCAGTACATCTTCTTTCATTTCAATTATCTTCCTCACCACCCATGCTGCAGTTTTGGGTGTATTAATGTCTTCAATTCTTCTATTCTTTATGTAGTATGTATGAGCCCATCTAATCCACAGTGCATCCTTCTTCATAGTCAATGCCCATAAATGCTTCATCACTGCAGCTTTGTTCCATGTCTTTATGTTGATAACATTTAATCCCCCTGCTACTTTAGGTTGACATATTATGTCCCATGCTATTAGAGCTTTCCTAGAGCCTTCAGTTGATCCAGTCCACAGAAATGTCCTGCAAATAGTCTCAACCATCTTCATGATCTTCTTTGGCAGTAAGAATATTTGGGCCCAATATGTTTGCACACCAAATAGAACTGACTTTATCAGCTGCACTCTTCCAGCATATGACAATATCCTGGATGACCAACACCTTATTCTATCTGTGATCTTCTCAACTAAGGGTATACATTGGTTTATGTTCATNATCTCCCTCTGCAGGTATTCCATTGCAATCACAAATAGGTAAGGAGACATAGGGTCCCCTTGCCTAATACCTCTCCTAGCAGGGAAAAGTTTTGTGAGCCCTCCATTAAGTGTCAATGAGTATGACATTGTTGTCACACATTCCATAATCCATCCAATGCATTTCTGAGGAAACCCAAGCTCTGTAAGCATCTGTTTTAAGACTGCCAGTCAATTGAATCATATGCTTTCTTGAGGTCAACTTTGAGGATGCACCTTGGTGATACTCCTTTCCTGTTATACCCATTGAATAGTTCATGACTGAGCAACACATTATCCACTATGCTTCGCCCCTCTATAAATGCTGATTGTGCTTTCCCAATGATACTATCAGTTACCTTCTTTATCCTTTTGGTCAGTAGTTTTGCAATAATTTTGTACACAGTAGTACAACAAGATATTGGCCTATAGTCTTTCACTGTCGTAGGAGCTTGTCCTTTAGGAATCAATGTTATAGCAGTACAGTTCCAATCTTTATGCATCTTACTTGTCTTGAAAAAGTATCTCACTGCCTCATATACATCTTGCTTGACTTCCTGCCAGTGCAATTTAAAATATTCAACTGGAAATCCATCTACTCCTGGTGCTTTGTCATTTGGAATATCCTTAATTGCTTCATCTATCTCCTCATGTGTTACTTCCTTTATTAACTCCAATTGTTGTTCCCTTGATAGGCATACTCCTTCCTTGATAATCTTTGCATTTGGATAAGGTTTAAGACCAGTGTCTTTCCCCATGAGTTGTTTAAAGAATGTAACAAATTCATTTTCTACTTCTTGTGGTTCTGTGACTCTAATTCCCCCTACATTGTATACAGAAGATATTGAGTTTCTGCTAGTTCTCATCTTCAACTGAGCATATAAATACTTTGAATTTGACTCTCCAAAGTCTATCCAATTCACTCTCGACCTCTGTCTCAGGATTCTTTCCTCAATTGTGCTCCATTTCTATAGTTCCTGCATTGCCATTTTTTCTTCCTCGATCAAATCTTGGTTTAATGGACTGATCTTCAAGCTCTTTTGTATATATTCTAGCCTCTGTCTTAATTGATTTAATCTTCTCTCATAGCCCATCATCTCGTTATTCAATCCTTTTGATTTCAACTTCAAATCCTGCAATTTTCTCCGTATTCTGTCCATAGGATCACAGTTTTTCCTCTGCTTCCATACATTCTCTACCATAGGTTTGAATTCACTATGCTCCATTGTCACCATATACATTTTAAATGGTCTGTTGTATATATTCTTCCTTTTCCATATCTGGATCACTATAGGGGAGTGATCCGATACTCCAGGTTCCAAACAATTAGCTTCCACATGTCCATCCTCTCTGATCCATTCAAAGTTTCTAAGCACCCAATCTATTGTACTGTATACTCTGTCAGCTGCTTGTTGCTTGTTACACCAAGTGTAAAAACAACCTTTTGTCTTCACAGGAGTTAGTTGTAATGCATCAATGCATTCGTTAAACTCCTTTATCTCATTCATAGTAACTGGTTTGCCCAGTCTATCATCTGAACACAGAACATTATTGAAGTCCCCACTTATGATCCATGGCATTTGAATCAATCCCCCCATTCTTCCCAGTTCCTTCCACAAACTTGTTCTCTCTTGGGCTTTGTTCCTAGCATACACCACTGATAACATTATCTGGTTCCTATTTGTTGCATCAGTTACCTTACAGTGGATACATTGCTCATTGACTTGCATCACATCCACTGATAGGTTTTGTTTCCAAATCAACCATATTCTACCATTTTCAGCCTTCTCATAATTGCATCTGTAGCCCCAATCCTTTGCTATTCTATACAGTATTTTTTTGACTTTTTTTCTTTAACTCTAGTTTCTAGACATCCTAGGATATCAATCTTATTCTTTTGCAAAAAGATTTTCAACTCTTTTTTCTTGTAGGGCTTATTAAGCCCTCTTATGTTCCATGTACTTATAATCATGGTGGTTGTTGTACCCTCTCTTGATCCATTCATCTCCCTTGTTCTACTGTTTGGACCAACACTGCAAATCTATTTGGTTAATTCTGTTCTTCATATTCCCCTGTACTCATTACCATTTTACCTCTTTGAGCTACACCACTGTGATGTACTCTCTGATCATTCTTTATAGGTTCCTGCATCTCATTTGATACTTCACTCTTCTCCTCTTGTGCTTGTTGTTTATTTGGTATCCACTCTTGAATGATTCTCTTTCTCCTTCCTCTATTTCTTCTTCTAGGCAGCTGAAATTCTTCATTTTCCTCCTTTTTATTCAGCTTCCAGCATTCAATAAGTTCATGTCCAAAATGCAAGCACTCAGGACAAAATTTTGGCCTCCATTCATACATTATTTCCTGTTGTTTTACATATGTAGGAGTAATGATTTCAACTGTCTCCACCAAAGGTTTTGTGATATCCACTTTCACGAGCACTCTTGCATAGGATATCTTCCCTAAGTCAGCTGTGTATCTATCTGTATGCATTGGCACTCCCACAACACTTGCCACCTTACTTAAAATATCTGCGGTCCAATAACCAACTGATAGACTAGGTAGTTGAATCCACAGTGGAATAGTTGTAATACACTTCGGATCAAAGTGAAAATCTCTCTCCCAATTCTGCAATATCAGTGGTTTGTTATGGTATGTATACGGTCCTGCTTTCAATATAGCTTCCTTTTCATCCCTTTTCCCAAATCTGAACACATAGTATCCATCTTGATGATATAGCACTTGAGGCTTATCTACAAAGTCCCAGATTGTTTCAATGTAATTCACCATCGATTTCTCATACGGTGTATCCCCAAGTACATACCCAATTAAAGCATTATCCCAATACTCTTTTAGTTCATTCACATCTTCTTCTTCAATTTGTATTACCAATTTACCTTCTCTATGGTTTGGTGGTACGTAATCCAACCTCATCCCCATTTGCGAGCTCCTATTTTGCATTCATATCTCTTTTGCATGTGCCATTCTTTCCTCAGTCTTTTCTGCATTTCGCAGATCTAGATCTACTCTCGATGACCCAGCTTCTGAGAATTGAAGGCGCTTTGGACTCGTAGGAAGCTGGTCCTTGCTCTTCAGAGACTCAATCAAATTTTTCCCAGAATTACTGTTCCATTGATTTCTACTCATTTCCTCTTTCTCAGCTATCTCAGTCTCCTCTTCAATTGGTTGAAAACCAGTTGGTAAGAAGCTACCAAACGTTAATGGAGTAAGAGTTTTTGTCACCGTATTTACCGGCGTAACTTCTCCGGTCGCAGTCGTAACTTGCCTTCGCTTCCTTGCCATAGGTGCACGTTAGCCTGCCTTGGCTTCGTTGTTAATGTTTAGTTGTTAGTTTTGTTGTTATTCAGTTATTCCGCAACTTTTAGGCTTACCTAGTCTTAGAGACTATGTTTCATCATGACAACTTACGAAGGGAGATTTGGGTCGTGACAAGTTAGTTTCAGAGCTCTAGGTTCATAGGTGTTATGAGTCACAAGCAGGTTTAGTAGAGTCTCGTGGATCAGTACGTAGACGTCTGTACTTATCTTCGGGAGGCTATGGAACTGTTAGGAAAATTTCACTTCTTTGATTACTTGTCGTGCAAAATTATTGACTTCAGAATTCTAAACTTTTGTCTTCTATTCTCTCACAGATGGTGAGGACACGTACAAGCGGATCATATGACCAGGCACCCGCGCCCCTGTTAGAGCCGCGAGAGGCTAGGACCGGGGCCGGGGTAGAGGACGAGGATGTCCACATGGTTCAGCTAGAGCACTCGCACGAGCTTCTACAAATGAGCCACCAGTAGCTTCAGTTGGAGCGTAGGCACCTGAGACGCCTGTTACTGAACCATCTCTTCAGGAGACCCTTACACAGTTCCTAAGAATGTTCGGTACTCTAGCTCAGGCAGGGTTGATTCGACTTTCTCCTACCATATCTCAGGACGATGCGGCACAGACTCCCGCCACCCGCACCCTACAGCAGCGAGTTCAGGTCAATCAGGTTCCAGGGGTCGTACTAGTGCAGCCGGTAGCCCCAGTTTGGACCGAGGGTAGGGCAACAGTTTATGAGGAGGAACGGATCAGGCTCGAGAGGTACAAGAAGTACCACCCTCCTACTTTCAGTACCATCCTACAAGAAGTATCCTCTGTACTATGGGTGTAGCGAAGTCGAGTGGGGTTTATTTCACTACGTTCCAGCTTAGAGGAGCAACTTATTAGTGGTGGTGTGCTTATGACTTGGCATGATCCAGCCACAGTAACCACCCCATCTGAGAGATTGTTTTGAGTATGGCGACACTTTCCATATGGTGAGGGATTTCCGCAGACTTAGGAGGGGCGCACCTCCACAGACTGCTTAGGCGTCGCGTGCTCCACCGGGTCCCTAGGCTGTGATTACAGCACTAGCTGTCACTCCACATGTTCAGCCAGCTCGAGGTGGAGGTCGTAAGGTAGAGGTCACTCTAGAGGGGGAGGCCATGCTAGATATTCTTCCCTTCCTACTCGACAGATGCAGTTGCATCCGACTCTTTTAGTAAATATATTGTTCTGGTCTATCATAGAGATACGTTAGTCTGATTTGATCCAGGCTCCACATATTCCTATGTGTCATCTTCTTTTGCTCTGTATTTGGGCGTATCCCTTGATTCTTTGAGTTCTCTCGTTTACGTGTCTACATATGTGGGAGATTCTATTATTGTGGACCGTGTGTATTGGTTGTGTTTGGTTGTTCTTAGTGGTTAGATTTTGATATTATTTTGGGCATGGACTGGTTGTCGCCCCATTATGCTATTCTTGATTGTCACGTTAAGACTATGACGCTGGCTATGCCAGGATTACCACGGTTAGAGTGGAGAGATACCTTAGATTATACCTCAAGCAGAGTTATTTCATTTCTAAAGGCTCAACGAATGGTTGAGAAGGGGTGTGATACGTATCTAGCTTATGTGAGAGATGTCAGTACTGATACCCCTACCGTTGATTCAGTTCCGATAGTGAGGGATTTTCCAAGTTTATTTCTTTCTAATCTTTCGCGCATGCCGCCCGAAAGGGATATCGACTTTGGTATCGATTTGTTGTTGGGAACTCATCCCATCTCTATTCCTCTATATCGTATGGCTCCTCTTGAGTTGAAGGAGTAGTTATAGGAGTTGCTTGATAAGGGCTTCATTCAGCCCTGTGTGTCACCTTGGGGTACTCCGGTCTTGTTTGTGAAGAAGAAAGATGGTTCCACGCTTATGTGCATTGATTATCTTCAGTTGATCAAAGTTACAGTGAAGAACAGGTATCCAGTTCCTCGTACTAATGACCTATTCAACCAGTTACAGGGTGTCACGGTGTTTTCCAAGATTGACTTATGTTCATGCTATTACCAGTTGAAGATTCGGGAGTCAGATATCCCGAAGACTGCTTTTAGGACTCGGTATGATCACTACGAGTTCCTTGTGATGTCATTTGGGCTGGCCAACGCCCCAGCAGAATTCATGCACTTGATGCACAGAGTGTTCTGGCCCTATCTTAACACATTCATCATCGTGTTTATTGATGACATTCTGGTGTACTCCAGGAGTCGAGAGGATCTTGATCAGCACCTGAGGACGGTGCTCCATACCTTGAGAGAAAAGAAGTTATATGCAAAATTTTCAAAGTGTGAGTTTTGGCTAGACTCTGTGGCATTTTTGGGTCATGTAGTGTCGAGTGATGTGATCAAGGTAGATCTGAAGATGGTTAAAGCAGTGCATCCTGGGAAGGCCAATCGTCCTCAACTACGGAGATTCGGAGTTTTCTTGGTTTGGCGGGGTATTACCATCAATATTTGGAGGCTTTCTCATCTATCACAGCACTTACAACCAGGATGACCCAGAAGGGTGCTCCGTTCAGGTGGACAGAAGAGTGTGAGGAGAGATTTCAAAAGCTCAAGACAACTTTTACTACGGCCCCAGTATTGGTATTGACTACAGGTTTGGGGTATTATATCGTACATTGTGATGCGTCGCAAATTAATCTCGGCAGAGTGTTGAAGAAAGACGGTAGGGTGATCGCCTACGCGTCTAGACATTTGAAGGTGCATGAAAAGAACTATCATGTCCACAACCTTGAATTAGCAGCTATCGTTCATGCCTCGAAGATTTGGCGGAACTATTTGTACGGTGTCCCTTGTGAGATCTACACTGATCACTAGAGCTTCCAGCATCTGTTCAGACAGAAATATCTTAACTTGCGTCAGCAGAGGTGGTTGGAGATGCTTAAGGATTATGGTATAACCATTTTGTACCATCCCGGGAAGGACAATGTGGTGGCCAATGCCTTGAGTCATAGGGCGGAGAGTTTGGGCAGCTTAGCATATATGCCAGCAATAGAGAGGCCATTAGCATTGGATGTTCAGGCCTTGGCCAACCAATGTGTTAGACTGGATATTTCTGAGTCGAGTCAAGTTTTGGCTTGTGTAATTTCTAAGTCTTCTCTTTATGATCGTATCAAAGTGCGTCAGTATGATGACCTCTATCTACGTCCTTGAGGATACAGTTCAGCACGGTGAGTCTAAGGCGGTCATTATTGGGGACGATGGTATATTAAGGATGCAGGGCAGGCTATGTGTGCCCAATATAGATAGTTTGAGTGAGTGATTCTCCAGGAGACCCAGTTCACAGTACTCCATCCACCCAGGTTCCAGGAAGATATATCAGGACTTAAGATTACACTATTGGTGGAGGAGAATGAAGGACATAGTAGAGTATGTAGCTTGGGTGTCTAAATTGCCAGCGGGTGAAGTATGAGCATCATCAGCCGGGCGAGGCTAGTCTATTGGGTACAGTCTTGGTTCAGGATGCTTCGGAGAAGGTTAAGGCGATTAAGGATCAACTTCGTACGACCCAGTCTAGATAGAAGAGTTATGCAGATCGGAAGGTTCGCGATGTTGCATTCATGGTTGGAGAGTGGTCCTGCTCCAGGAGTCACCCATTAAGGGTGTTATGAGGTTTGGGAAGAAGGGCAAGCTGAGCCCAAGGTTTATTGGCCCATTTGAGGTGTTGCAGCGAGTTGGGGAGGTTGTTTATGAGCTTGACTTGCCTCCCAGTCTAGCAGGAGTTCATTCAGTGTTTCACGTCTCTATGCTCTGTTAGTATCACGTTGATCCGTCTCATGTGTTGGATTTTAGCTCAGTCTAGTTGCACAAGGATTTATCTTATGTTGAGGAGCCGGTGGCCATTTTGGACATGCAAGTTCGAAACCTGAGGTCAAAGAACATTGATTCCGTTAAGGTTCAGTGGAGGGGTCAGCCGGTCGAAAACGAATGATTGTTTTAAGAGGGAGTGGTTGTAACGACTCGGCCGGTCATTTTAAGAGTATTAGCCCTGATCCCCTATTTACTGCTTCCCCTGTACCATTTAATGCTTATGTGACTTGCCAGGAGGATTTTTTTTTGGTTTTGGAGTGAAATGGGACACTTAGTCCCTAAAACGAAAGCTTAAGTTATAGGATTTTGATCGTAGTTGGAACTGTGTGAAGGCGACTCCGGAATGGAGCTTCGCTGGTTTCGTTAGCTCCGTTGGGTGATTTTGGACATAGGAGTGTGTCTGGATTGTGATTTGGAAGTTCGTGGCTGAATTAGGATTGAAATGGAGAAAGTTGGATTTTTGGGAAGTTTGACCCGGAGTGGACATTTTGATATCAGATCGGATTTCGATTCCGGAAGTTGGAGGAGGTATGTAATGTCAATTATGACTTGTGTGCAAAAACTTGGGGTTAATCAGACGTGATTTGATAGGTTTTAGCATCGATTGTAGAAGTTTGAAGTTTTAAAGTTCATTAAGCTTTAATTGGGGTATCATTCGTGTTTTTAGCGTTGTTTGATGTGATTTGAAGGTTCTACTAAGTTCCTATGATGTTTTATCACTTATTGGTAGGTTTGGTAGGGGTGCGGGGGGCTCGGGTGGATTTTGGATGGTTAACATATTGGAAATTGGACTTAGAAGGTTGCTGAAGTTTTCTGGTATCTCTGATCTGGTTTCCCTATACGCCATCACGTGGGATGGTCCACGTCCTATTCTTTGTATTCACGAGCAAGAGTATGCGAATGCACTGTTGTGTGAAGTGGAACTTCACGAACGCGTGGCCAAGGTCCCGTTGGTGTAGTGTTTATGAGGCAAAAGCTGGGTCATGCGCTTTGTTCATCGCGAACGCGTGGGGTAATTCGCAATTGAAAAAGTTTGAGGGCTAGCACATCGTGTTCACGTAGAGTTTCCCGCATTCGCTTAAGGTTAATTTTTAGGGCAGCTGAGTTGTGCTTCGTGATCGCGAGGCTATTTCTGCGATCGCGATTAAGGAGCACCTGAGCAGATTTAAACATTTCAAATTCGAGGGTTTGCCATTTTCTTCATTTATTGAGATAGAGAGCTCGGATTTTGGTGATATTTTGAGGGATTTTCAGAGGAAAAATTTGGGTAACAATTCTACACTCTTTTTATTTTATTAATATCCATTAATCCATCATTAATTTCATCATTTAATTAAGGTTTTGGGTTGAGAAATTTGGAGAAAAAGTGGGAAAGTTCTTCAACAAAATTTTGGGGTTTTGATTGAGATTTTGGTGTTGGATTTGAGTAATTTTGGTATGGGTGGACTCGTGGTTGAATGGGTGTTCATATTTTGTGACTTTTACCCGATTTCGAGACGTGGGCCTAGATCGACTTTTTGGGGAAATTTTTTAATTTCTAGCCAAAGTCTTGATTTCATTAATTAGACTAGTTTCTTATAGCATATTTATGGTATGTAATTGTTTTTGGCTAGATTTGGACCATCCGGATGAGGTAAGTGACTTGCCTAACCTTGTGTGGGGGAAATCCCCTCAAGATTTGGTACTGTTGTGACAAATTTTGTGATATGTGAGTGCCGCATACACGAGGTGACGAGTGCGTACACCGGCTAATTGTTCAAAATCTAGTTTTTACTGAATCGTAACCTGTTATATCTTAACTGAAACATCCCAGCATGTGTAGTTATCATGTTTAGCTTAATATCGCATGTCTACGTGTCTTAGATTCTTATTTGAAATATGTGTATCATGCTTAGTTGAATTCATGTTTTTCCTTGATTTGTATTAGTCTTAAACTGTAGGATTCTTGCTGTTAATTGTTGTTTCCATAGGTTTTGAACTGTGTGTTTACTTTTGTGACTACGAGGCGATACCTCGGGATATCCCCCTACATATTTACTTTTGGGACTACGAGGTGGTACCTCGGAAGATCCTCCTGCATATTTACTTTTGGGACTACGAGGCGGTACCTCAGGAGATCCCCTTACATATTTACTTTTGGGACTACGAGACGGTACCTTAGAAGATCCCCTACTGAGTATTTACTTTTGGGACTACGAGACGGTATCTCAGGAGCTTCCCTGTTGCTTACCTCTATGTGTTGTATTGTAACTTTTCTGCAAATTCTCTTTGCTATATTCTCAATCATTCATCATATTGTTATATCTTATATCTTATTATTATATCCCAGTAGGGCCCTGACCTGACCTGACCTCGTCACTACTCTACCGTGGTTAGGCTTGGCACTTACTGGGTACCAATGTGGTGTACTCATGCTACTCTTCTGCACATGATTTGTGTGCAGACCCATATAGCTCTTACTAGCCCCGCTATTAGTTGAGCGTACTTGTTGTTGCTTCAGAGACTTCATGGTATATCTGCCAGCGTCTGCAGACTTCGAAGTCCCCCTCTATCCTTTAATGTTGTTTTTTGTTTATTTTCCTGGATACGGATGTATAGAGACACTTAGAACCATTCCTTAGAGCTTGTGACCTATGACTACCGGGTCTTTGGGAGATGTTTATACTCAGTTTTGTTGGTTTTACTTGTATATACCGAGCAACAGTTTCCAGTTTTACTTATACATATACTGATATTGTTAAGGTTTGGTTGTTAATTGTTATTCAGTAATTTCACAACTATTAGGCTTACCTAGTATTAGAGACATGGTGTCGTCACAACAACTTATGGAGGGAGATTTGGGTCATGACAAGTTGATTTCAGAGCTCTAGGTTCATAGGTGTTATAAGTCACAAGCAGGTTTAGTAGAGTCTCGCGGATCGGTACGGAGACATCTGTACTTATCTTCGGGAGGCTATGGAACTGTTAGGAAAATTTCACTTCTTCGAATCCTTGTCGTGCAAAATTGTTGACTTCAAAATTATAAACTTCTATCTTCTATTATATCACAGATGGTGCGGACACGTACGGGTGGATCAGATGACCAGGTACCCGCGCCCCCTGCTAGAGCCGCGAGAGGCCAAGGTCGGGGTAGAGTCCTGAGGACGTCTAGAGAACCCGCACGAGATGCTACAGAGGAGCCACCAGTAGCTCCAGTTGGAGCGCAGGCACCTGAGACGCTTGTTACTGCACCAGCTCTTCAGGAGACCCTTGCACAGTTCTTGAGTAAGTTCAGTACTCTAGCTCGGTAGGGTTGATTCCACTTGATCCTGCCACATCTCAGGCCGAGGGGAGCATAAAATCCCTCCGCTCGTACCCCATAATAGCGAGTTCAGGTTGATCAGGTTCCAGAGGTCACACTAGTGTAGCCGATAGCCTAGTTCATCCCGAGGGTAGGGCAGCAGTTTCTTAGGAGGAGCAGCTCAAGCTCGAGAAGTATAGGAAGTACCACCCTCTTATTTTTAGTGGCTTGGTGTCAGAGAATTCCTAGTTTTTTCTTGAGGAGTGTCACCATATCCTCCGTACTATGGGTGTAGCAGAGTCGAGTGGGGTTTCTTTCACTATGTTCCAGCTTAGAGGAGCGGCCTACCAGTGATGGCGTGCTTATGTGTTGGGTAGTCCGGTCGAGGCATCTTCACATGATTGTAATCAGTTCTCGGTTATGTTCTTGAGGGAGTATGTTCCCCAGAGTCCCAGAGATGCATGGCGCATAGAGTTTGAGCAGTTCTGCTAGGGTTCTATGACTGTGTTAGAGTATGCGGTTCACTTCTGTGATTCGGCTAGACATGCACCAGCCTTGGTTGCTACAATTCGAGAGAGGGTCCATCGATTTATCGAGGGGCTCAACCCCAGTATCAGACTTAGCTTGGCCCAAGAGTTTGAGATGGATATTGCATACAAGCAGGTTATGGGGATCGTTAGGAGATTGGAGGGTATGCTAACTCGGGAGAGAGAGGAGAGGGAGGCCAAGAGGTCTCGAGAGTCTAGCACTATAGTGGTACCCGCGCCCCAGCGGTAGCTCGTCATCGTAGGGGCTATGTGAGTCGCCCTGTTCATTTATAACTTCCAGCCACCAGGGGTCGTCCAGCCCCTCCTAGGCTCCAGGATCCTTATTATGCATCGCCATTGTCTAGTGCACGTCTTGCATGGGATGCTTTAAGTGGTCAGTCCAGCCGACCTAGCCTGAGCTAGCCACAACAACCACGCCCTCCCAGATCTTGTTTTGAGTATGGCGACACTCGCCATATGGCGAGGGACTTCCCCAGACTTAGGAGGGGTGCACCTCCATAGACTTCTCAGGCACTGCATGCTCCACCGGGTCCCCAGGCTATGATTACAGCACCAGCTGCCACTCCACATATTCAGCCAGCTCGAGGTGGAGGCCGGGCAGATAGAGGTCACCCTAGAGGGGGAGGTCGGGCAAGATATTATGTCCTTCTTGCTCGTACAGAGGCAGTTGCATCCGGCTCTGTCATTACCGATATTGTTCCGGTATGTCATAGATATGTGACAGTCTTATTTGATCCAGGCTCCGCTTATTCCTATATGTCATCTTATTTTGCTCTGTATTTGGCTATATTCCGTGATTTTTTCATTTCTCCTATTTATGTGTCTACACCTGTGGGAGATTCTATTGTTGTTGTTAGAGGACTACGGGGCGGTACCTTAGGAGATCCCCTAACATATTTACTTTTGGGACTACGAGGCGGTACCTCGGGAGATCCCTTGAGTATTTACTTTTGGGACTACGAGACAGTTTCTCGAGAGCGCCCCTGTTGTTTACCTCTATGTGTGGTGTTGTTACTTTTTTGTAAATTCTCTTTGTTAAATTCTTATTCTTTCATCATATTGTTATATCTTCTATCTTATTATTATATCCCAGTAGGTCCCTGACCTGACCTAGTCACTACTCTACCGAGGTTAGGCTTAGCACTTACTGAGTATCGTTGTGGTGTACTCATGCTAGTCTTTTGCACATGTTTTGTGTGCAGACCCAGGTACCTCTTACCAGCCCCGCTATTAGTTGAGCGTACTTGCTGCTGCTTCAGAGACTTCAAGGTATATCTACCAGCGTCTGCAGAACTCAGAGTCCCCCTATATCCCCTTTATGTTGTTTCTTCTTTATTTTCCTGGATACGAATGTATAGAGACACTTAGAACCATTCCTTAAATCTTGTGACCTGTGACTACCGGGTCTTTGGAGATGTTTATACTTAGTTTTCTTGGCTTAACTTGTATATGCCGAGCAGTAGTTTCCAGCTTTACTTATACATATACTGATGTTGTTAAGGTTTAGTTGTTAATTCTGTTGCTATTCAGTTATTCTGCAACTGTTAGGATTACCTAGTCTTAGAGACTAGTGCCATCAAGACAACTTATGAAGGGAGATTTGGGTCATGACAAGTTGGTTTTAGAGCTCTAGGTTCATAGGTGCTATGAGTCACAAGCAGGTTTAGTAGAGTCTCGCGGATTGGTACGTAGACGCCTATACTTATCTTCAGGAGGCTATGGAACTGTTAGAAAATTTTCACTTCTTTGATTACTTCTCGTGAAAAATTTTTGACTTCTGAATTCTAAACTTTTGTCTTCTATTCTCGGACAGGCGGTGAGGACACGTACGGGCGGATCAAATGACCAGGCACCCGAGCCTCCTGTTAGAGCCGTGAGAGGCTAGGGTCGGTGCTGCGGTAGATGACGGGGAAATCCATGTGGTGCAGCCAGAGCACTCGCACGAGCTGCTCCAAAGGAGCCACTAGTAGCTCTAGTTGGAGCGCAAGCACCTGAGATTCCTGTTACTCCACCAGCTCTTCAGGAGACCCTTGCACAGTTCCTGAGAATGTTCGGTACTATAGCTCAGGCAGGGTTGATTCCACTTGATTCTGTCACATCTCAGGCCGGAGGGAGCACAGACTCCCGCCGCCCACACCCTAGAGCAGCGGGCTCAGGTCAATTAGGTTCCACCCTCCTACTTTCGGTACCATCCTACAAGAAGTATCCTCTATACTATGGGTGTAGCGGAGTCGAGTGAGGTTTTACTCACTATGTTCCAGCTTAGAGGAGCGGCCTACCAGTGGTGGCGTGCTTATGACTTGGCATGAGCCAGCCACAGCAACCACGCCCTCTGAGATCTTGTTTTGAGTGTGGCGACACTTTCCATATGGTGAGGGATTGCCGCAGACTTAGGAGGGGCGCACCTCTACAGACTGCTCAGGCACCACGTGCTCCACTGTGTTCCCAAGCTGTGATTACAGCACCAGTTGCCACTCCACATGTTTAGCCAGCTCGAGGTGGAGGTCGTAAGGTAGAGGTCACCCTAGAGGGAAAGGCCAGGTCAGATATTATGCCCTTCCTGCTCGTATAGAGGTAGTTGTATCCGACTAATTCATTACAGGTATTGTTCTAGTCTGTCATAGAGATGCATCAGTCTTATTTGATCTAGGATCCACTTATTCCTACGTGTCATCTTCTTTTGCTATGTATTTAGGCGTATCCCGTGATTCTTTTTCTATGTCTACACCTGTGGGAGATTTATTGTTGTGGACCGTGTGTAATTGTTGTGTTTGGTTGTTCTTAGTGGTTTTGAGACCAGAGACGATTTATAATTGCTCAGTGTGGTAGATTTTAATATTATTTTGGTCATGGACTGGTTGTCTCCCCATTATGCTATTCTTGATTATCACGCCAAGACCGTGATACTGGCTATGCCAGGATTACCGCGGTTAGAGTGGTGAGGTGCCTTAGATTACACCTCTAACAGAGTTATTTCATTTCTAAAGGCTCAGCGAATGGTTGAGAAGGGGTGTGACGCGTATCTATGAGTGAGAGATGTTAGTATTGATACCCCTACTGTTGAGTCAGTTCCGATAGTGAGGGATTCTGCAAGTGTATTTCTAGCTGATCTTCCGGGCATGCCGCCCGACAAGGATATCAACTTTGGTATCTATTCCTCCATATTGTATGGCTCCTCCAGAGTTGAAGGAGTAGTTACAGGATTTTCTTGATAAGGGCTTCATTCAGCCAAGTGTGTCACCTTAGGGTGCTCCGGTCTTGTTTGTGAAGAAGAAAGATAGTTCTATGCGTACGTGCATTGATTATCGCCAGTTGATCAAAGTTACAGTGAAGAACATGTATCCAGTTCCTCGTACTTATGACCTATTCGATCAGTTACAGGGTGCCAGGGTGTTTTCCAAGATTGACTTATGTTCAGTCTATCACCAGTTGAAGATTCGGGAGCCAAATATCCTGAAGACTGCTATTAGGACTCGGGTTGGTCACTATGAGTTCCTTGTGATGTCATTTGGGCTGACTAATGCCCCAGCAACATTAATGCACTTGATGCACAAAGTGTTCTGGCCCTATCTTGACACATTGTTTATTAACAACATTCTGGTGTACTCCGGGAGTCGGGAGGATTATGAGCAGTACCTGAGGACTGTGCTCCAGACCTTGAGAGAAAAGAAGTTATATACAAAATTTTCAAAGTGTGAGTTTTGGCTAGACTCTGTGGCATTTTTGGGTTTTATACCGTTCATTGTGATGCATCGCGGATTGGTCTCGGCAGAGTGTTGAAGTAGGACGGTAGGGTGATCTCCTACACGTCTAGACAGATGAAGGTTTATGAAAAGAATTATCCTATCCAAAACCTTGAATTAGCAGCAATTGTTCATGCCTCGAAGATTTGGCGACACTATTTGTACGGTGTCCCTTGTGAGATCTACACCGATCACTAGAGTTTGCAGCATCTATTCTGACAGAAGGATCTTAAGTTGCGTCAGCGGAGGTGGTTGGAGATGTTTAAGGATTATGATATAACCATTTTGTACCATCCCGGGAAAGCCAATGTGGTGGCCAATGCCTTGAGTCGTAGGGCGGAGAGTTTGGGCAGCTTAGCATATATGCCAGCAACAGAGAGGCCATTGGCATTGGATGTTCAGTCTTTGGCCAACCAGTGTGTTAGATTGTATATTTCTGAGCCAAGTCGAGTTTTGGCTTGTGTAGTTTCTCAGTCTTCTATTTATGATCGTATTAGAGTGCGTCAGTATGATGGCCCCCATCTTCTTGTCCTTGAAGATACGGTTTAGCACGGTGAGTCTAAGGCGGTCACTATCGGGGACGATGATGTATTGAGGATGCAGGGCAGGCTATGTGTGCCCAATATAGATAGTTTGAGTGAGTTGATTCTCCAAGAGGCTCACAGTTCGCGGTACTCCATCCACCCAGGTGCCGGGAAGATGTATCAAGACCTAAGATTACACTATTGGTGGAGGAGAATGAAGAAAGACATATAAGAGTATGTAGCTTGGGTGTCTAAATTGCTAGCAGGTGAAGTATGAGCATCAACGGGCAGGTAGATTGCTTCAGAAGCTAGAGATTCCGGAGTTGAAATGGGAGAAGATCACTATGGATTTTGTTGTTGGGCTTCCACGAACTCAGAGGAAGTTTGATACAGTTTGGGTGATTTTGGATAGGTTGACTAAGTCATCCCGTTTTATTCCACTGATGACTAATTCTTCCCAGCAGTTGGCTCGATTTTATATCCGTGAGATTGTCAGACTTCATGGGTGGCAGTATCTATCATATCTGACTGGGGTACGCAGTTTACATCACGATTCTGGAGATCCGTATAGCATGAGTTAGGTACTTGGGTTGAGTTGAGCACATCATTTCACCCTCAGACGGACGGACAGTCCGAGCGCACTATTCATATACTCGAGGATATGCTCTGTATGTGTGTGATGGAGTTATGGGGTTCTTGGGATCAGTTCTTGCCACTTGCGGAGCTTGCCCACAACAACAGTTATCAGTCAAGTATTCAGATGGCCCCGTATGAGGCTTTGTATGGTAGGCGGTGTCGGTCCCCAGTGGGTTGGTTCGAGTCGGGCTTTCTTATGATCTTGCCTTACCTCCCAGCCTAGCAGGAGTTCATCTAGTGTTTCACGTCTCTATGCTCCGGAAGTATCACGGCGATCAGTCTCATGTGTTGGGTTTCAGCTAAGTCCAGTTGCACAAGGATTTATCTTATGTTGAGGAGCCGGTAGCCATTTTGGACAGGTAGGTTCGAAAGCTGAGGTCAAAGAACATTGCTTCTATGAAGGTTCAGTGGAGGGGTCAGCCGGTCGAGGAGGCGACCTGGGAGACCGAGCATGATATGCGCATTCGTTATCCTCATCTTTTCACCACTTCAAGTATGTCTATATACTCGTTTGAGAACGAATGATTGTTGTAAGAGGGAGTGAATGTGATGACTCGGCCGGTCATTTTAATAGTATTAGCCCCGATCCCCTGTTTACTGCTTCCCCTGTATCATTTAATGCTTATGTGACTTGCGGGGAGGATTTATTTTTGGTTTTGGAGTGAAATGGGACACTTAGTCCCTAAAATAAAAGCTTAGTTATAGGAATTTGACCATAGTTGGAACTGTGTGAAGGCGACTCCGGAATGGAGCTTCGCCGATTTCGTTAGCTCCGTTGGATAATTTTGGACATAGAAGCGTGTCTGGATTGTGATTTGGAAGTCCGTAGCTAAAGTAGGCTTGAAATGACGAAAGTTGGAATTTTTGGGAAGTTTGACCTGGAGTGGACATTTTGATATCAGATCGGATTTCGATTCCAGAAGTTGGAGTAGGTCTATAATGTCAATTATGACTTGTGTGCAAAATTTGGGGTTAATCAGACGTGATTTGATGGGTTTCATCATCGATTGTAGAAGTTTGAAGTTTTAAAGTTCATTAAGCTTGAATTGGGGTGTGATTCATGTTTTTAGCGTTGTTTGATGTGATTTGAAGTCTCGACTAAGTTCGTATGATGTTTTACAGCTTATTGGTAGGTTTGGTTGGGGTCCAGGGGCCTCGGGTGGATTTCGGATGGTTAACAGATTGCAAATTGGACTTAGAAGGTTGTTGAAGTTTTCTGGTATCTCTGATCTGGTTTCCCTATACGCGATCGTGCGGGATGGTCCGCAATCGCGTACCCTAAGATGGGAAGTGGAAGGTTTTTTTCTTCGCATTCGCGAGCAGGAGTATGCGAATGCATTGTTGTGTAAAGTGGAGCTTCGTGAACGCGTGGCCAAGGTCGCGTTCTCGTAGTGTTTATGAGGCAGAAGTCGGGCCACACGCTTTGTTCATCGCGAACGCGTGGGGTAATTCGCAATTGCAAAAGTTTGAGGGCTAGCGCATCACGTTCACGTGGAGTTTCCCGCATTCGCTTAAGGTTAATTTTTGGGGCAGCTGAGTTGTCCTTCATGATCGCGAGGCTATTTATGAGATCGCGATTAAGGAGCACCTGAGCAGATTTAAACATTTCAAATTCGAGGGTTTGCCATTTTCTTCATAAATTGAGATAGAGAGCTCGGATTTTGGTGAGATTTTGAGGGATTTTCAGAGAAAATATTTAGGTAACAATTATACACTCATTTTTTTTTATTAATATCCATTAATCCATCATTAATTTCGTCATTAAATTAAGGTTTTAGGTTGAGAAATTTGGAGAAAAAGTGGGAAAGTTCTTCAACCAAATTTTGGGGTTTTGATTGTGATTTTGGTGTCGGATTTAAGTAATTTTGGTACGGTTAGACTCGTGATTGAATGGGTGTTCATATTTCGTGACTTTTATCTGATTTCGAGACGTGGGCTCGAGTCGATTTTTTGGGAAAAATTTCTAATTTCTTGCTAAAGTCTCGATTTCGTTAATCAGAATAGTTTCTTATAGTCATATTTATGGTATGTAATTGCTTTTGGCTAGATTTGGGCCATCCGGAGTCAAAAAGTCGAGGAAAAGGCATTCTTACTTATTGATTGAGCTTGGTTCAAGGCAAATGGCTTGCCTAACTTTTTGTGGGAGAAATCCCCTTAGGATTTGGTACTATTGTGACAAATTCTATGATATGTGAGTGCGGTGTACGCGAGGTGACGAGTGCGTACACGGGCTAATTATTGAAAATCCATTTTTACTGAACAGTAACCTGTTATATCTTAATGAGTCATCCCAGCATGTGTAGTTATTTTATTTAGCCTAATATCACATGTCTACGTGTCTTATATCTTATTTGAAATTTGTGCAGCTTGCTTAGTTGAATTCCGATTTCTCTTGATGTGTATTAGTCTTAAACTGTAGGATTCTTGCTATTAATTGTTGTTTCCATCGGTTTCGATTTGTGTGTTTACTTTTGGGACTACGAGGCGGTAGCTCGGAAGATCCCCCTGCATATTTACTTTTGGGACTACGAGGCGGTACTTCCGGAGATCCCCTTGCATGTTTAATTTTGGGACTATGAGGCGGTACCTCGGGAGATCCCCTGAGTATTTACTTTTGGACTACGAGACGGTATTTCGGGAGCGCCCCCAGTTGTTTACCTCTATGTGTTGTGTTGTTACTTTTCTGTAAATTCTCTTTGTTAAATTCTTAGTCTTTTATCATATTGTTATATCTTACGTCTTAATATTATATCCCAGTAGGGCCTTAACCTGACCTCGTCACTACTCTACCGAGGTTAGGCTTGGCACTTACTGGGTACGTTGTGGAGTACTCATGCTATTCTTCTGCACATGTTTTGTGTGCAAACCGGGGTACCTCTTACCAGCCCCGCTATTAGTTGAGCGAACTTGCTGCTACTTCGAAGACTTCAAGGTATATCTGCCAGCGGCCGCAGACCTCAGAGTCCCTCTCTATCCTCTTTATGATGTTTCTTCTTTACTTTCTTGGATACGGATGTATAAAGACACTTAGAACCATTCCTTAGAGCTTGTGACTTGTGAACATCGAGTCTTTGGGAGATGTTTATGCTATGTTTTGTTGGTTTTACTTGTATATGCCGAGCGGCAGTTTTCATCTTTACTTATATATATACTGAGTTGTTAAGCATTAGTTGTTAGTTCTGTTGTTATTCAGTTATTCTGCAACTGTTAGGCTTACCTAGTCTTAGAGACTTGGTACCGTCACGACAACTTACGGAGGGAGATTTGGGTCGTGACACTAGCCTAACTAATGCTTCCTCAAAGTACATCCGCCTTTAGTCTTCATTTACAAGTGCTTCGGGGTATTCCCCTGAATAAAATAATAATAACTAAGGGGACAACCTCTAGCTTCGAAATCAATAAACGACTTAGTATTTGCCTACACAGGTGTAGTCGGCCTATATATGCTCCTACCAATTAAAATAAAAAAGTAGACAATAAAACAATTATGGTTCAATTTCTTTTCAATTTTACTCAAACCCTGTGGCCAAATTCCTTTCAATATTAGTTTCCTTAAAAGTGAACACTTAATAAGCATGAGTCTAAATTACAGTAGGCATTTTTGTATAAATTATTGCACTACTGAACATTCTAAGTTAATCCCCCAATAAATAATTGTAACATGCAACTAAAATTTGTCCTAGCTAATAAATCATCCGAACACAGAATAAACCAACCAAAAAGAACAAAGGGAGAGAACAAATACTAAGACAATCAAAGCAGGAGAATGAAGCGTTAAATCAAACATTCAACAAAACAAAACAACAACGCATTAATAAAATAATGATATTAAGCAAAAATAGTAGAAGAAAGGAAGAAATAGACCACAAATGAATCCAACTTTGATAGTTTTGAAACTTAACAATGTATGGAACCGGACGGAACTCAACCCAGAAACCAACGAATCAGTACCTCGACATGCGACTGAAACGAGATCTCGGACAACGACCTCCGACGACCTCGAAGCTCGCCAAAAATCTCGAACTAGACCAGAAAAACAAAACCAACGGAATTCATGACAATGACTAGTGATTTGGAATCAAAAATCAATATACTTTTTTTTAGATTTTTTTTTTATATTGAAGAAGGACAATCGAAAAGACAAGAAAGTATCTAAGAATTCTAGGTTTTTTTGTCAAATTTTGCTCAAAATTTTTTATCTATGGTCGTCCCTCAAAAAAAAAATACTCTTTCCCTCTACTCTGTCTCTTTATCAATTCCCCACTCTGTTTTTCGTGTATGTTGCTCTTTTCCTGCCTCCTCTATTCAGTGACTCTATCTTCGTTTTTCTGTTGTCTCCTCTCGTTTCTCCACTGTTCTATTCTATTTTCGTGCCCTCCCTCTGCTATGTGACTGCGTGTGCTTTAGAAAGAAAACTCAATCAAGTTTTTGTTGGTCCCACGAAAACAAAAAGAGGCGAGAGTATGAGTTTTGTGTAGTTTTTGTGCTCTCCTCCCGTGAGACTGAATTTTTCGCATTTGCTACCAAATTTTCTTTTCTATTCTATAGATAAACCAACATAGCTAGACCAAGCATGTTAGTTATCTAAAATAGTATTAAAAGAAAAGACAAAGTAGCTATTGTATAAGGTCGAAATAGAGCCCGCCCACGACTTCGTAGGCTAGGCTTGAAACGTGGCGGCCAAGGACTGAAGATCGACCTCAAGTCCCACCAAACATGAACCCGAGGTCGGAACACCTGCCTTCTAGAATATTGAGTCCAGTGTCGATCTTAACCTCGAACGATCTCGGAGAAACATACTTGAGATAACTAACAGAAGACCGAAATATCTGTGATCGATCGGATGTTACGGCGAGAATCTCGGCGCATATCAGTAAAAACTATTAATCAGCGAATCAAGAAATTTTTACCGTTTATAGAAATGTACCTAGAGTAGGATTCCCCTACTATATAAAGGGCGGTCTAATAATTCATTCAACATACTATACATGCATCCCAAAGCAATACATTATTATTATTTCTCTTTAGCTCTTTCGCTTTTAAGTTCTTATTATTCTGTCCTGGTATCGATCAAAGCACATTTGGCTCGAGGGTGGTTAACCTTCCAAGGCTAAGACTGTTCTTGTGTGGTTTGTATTCACTTTTCTATTACTTATTTCAATTGCAATCTGATTTATCATTTTTTATCAAGTTAGATCACGTATACTTAAAACCACTTACAAATTCAATTGTTATCCAATTTTGAGGATAAACAGTTTGGTGCCAACCATGGGGTTAAGGATAATAGTGGTTATTTAGTACAAATCTCCATAACACATAATACTTTACACTTTCTCTTTGAAGTGTCTCAGATTTCAGGTTCAAACATTAAATGTCAAACTCTCAATCAGCACCCCCACATGTTGACAAAGAGTCTGGTCATCACAATGAAAATAACAACATAGCGCCTGAAAACGAGGTACCACCGGATGATCCCGTCGAAATTCAGGTCATAGACTCAATTGACGCTAATTCACATGTGGCTATCGACACAAACCTGCCTACCGACCCCGAAAATAGCATTCGTGGTGGAGCCGAACAACGGCTCAAAATACACAAAACGTTGGTGGAGAGGGGATCAGCCTAAGGGTGATCTTCGAAATGTTGCAGGCTCAACATGCGTTTATAGCCCAGTTACAAAACCAAAGCCGCGCACCAAACAGAGTTGAGCCCGATCAACCCCGGGAAGTCACCTGCAGGGACGAACCAGACCCAGAGAGATCGAATAAAAATGAATCGGGGACTAACCCCGAGATCATAAAAATGCTCGAGTAACTGTCAAAACAAGTGGAATCAGGGAAGAATAAAATCGAAGCTAATGACAAAAAAGTGGAAACCTACAATTTCAGGGTAGGCCAAATCCTAGGAGCACGCCGATATTGAAAGGTCTGGATTCCAAGAAGTTCGTACAAAAACATTTTCCTCCGAGCGCGGATTTAAAGCCAATACCTAAGATATTCCACATGCACAAGATACCTAAGTATAACGGAACGACCGACCCAAATGAGCATGTAACCTCTTATACATGTGCTATCAAAGGGAATGACTTGGAGAACGATGAGATCGAGTTTGTCCTACTAAAGAAGTTCAGAGAGACCCTGTCAAAGGGAGCTATGATATGATATCATAACTTATATCCTAATTCTATTGACTTATTTTATATGCTTGCAGATTCTTTCGGGAAAGCAGACGTCGGGGCCATCAAGGTCGAGACAAGGAACTCGAACCTTTTCAAAGTAAAACAGAAGAATAATGAGATGCTCAGAGAGTTCGTGTCTCAGTTTCAAATTGAATGGATGGACCTACCACCGATTTCGGATGATTGGGCCGTTCAAGCTATCACTCAGGAACTCAATATTCGAAGCTCGGTGGCTTCACAGTAGTTGAAACAGAACCTGATAGAATATCCGGCCATTACTTGGGCCAACATGCATAATCAATATCAGTAAAAAAATCATAGTCGAAGATGATTAACTTGGGGCCCATTTGGGGTCTGTTTATCTAGTCAGAACCATCGATAAAGCCAAAAAAGACATTGATCATGAACCGAGATCAAGCAGGGATCGTTATCAACCGTACAATGGGGATCGAAAAGGTAACGGATCCGGAGAAATCTCATAAGTAGTGAAAGAAGAAATGATCGAGGACAAACTAGCCGGGGACTCATGAGAAAAAACAATTTCAACAGGCCCGTCGGGCCTAAAAAAACATCGAGGTTATCGGAATACAACTTTAACGTCGACGTTGCCGCCATTTTATCTTCTATCAGGCGCATCAAGGACACCAAGGCCTCGACCTCTACAATTCGATCCGTCTTAGAGGGATCCTAAACAGATGTGTAAATATCACGACACTCACGGCCACAGAATGGAGGATTGCTGACAGTTGAGAGTGGAAGTAGCCCGGCTATTCAACAACGGGCATCTTCGAGAATTCTTGAGTGACCAAGCCAAGAATCGTTTCAGGAATAGTGATTCTAACAAGCAGGCCGAACAAGAAGACCTCAACACTTCATTAAGATGATTATCGGTGGGGTCAATGTTCCTCAGGGGCTGATGTTGAAACGCAACAAAGTATTTATCATAATGGAAAAATGGACTCGAGATTACATACCAAAAGGAACCTTTCCTTTCAACAACGAGGATGCGGAAGGGATCGTGTAGCCCTACAATGATGCACTGGTAAAGTCTGTACTCAACAATAAAAACCGTGTTAAACATGTGTGAATTGACCTGGGTAGCTCTGCCAACATCATCTGATCAAGGGTTATGGAGCAGCTCGGTCTACAAGACCAAATCATGTCTACAGTCCGAGTTCTAAACGGATCCAACATGTCATGTGAAACCACTAAGGGTGAGACAACGTTACCGGTGAACACCACTGGGACCATCCAGGAAGCTAAATTTTATGTGACATGAGGTACATAGAGAGCAGTTCCCTCGACACTGCACCAGGCGCTGAAATTCCCAACACCTAGCGGAAATCTTCTCGGTCTATGAGGTGATACCGGCATCTACAACCTCAACATCAAAGGATCCGAACCATATAGTCAAAAATAGGGCCAAATAGCAATCACTGACACCAGACTCGGCAAACTCGGAGAAACGAGGGATAGACGGGGATGATGATTATGGGGTCGCCAGATCTTTTATAGCCCCCGATGATTTTAACGCCACTAAATCGATGGTCGAAGGGCTGGAACAAGTCGTATTGAGTGAAAAATTGCCCGATCAAAAGGTATACCTAGGCACGGGTTAAGCCTCGAGCTCAGGAAAAAACTCATTCGATTTCTTATAACTAATGAAGATTGTTTTGCTTGGTCCCACCTTGACATGACAGGGATCCCACCGGAGATAACCACTCGCAAGCTAAGCTTGGACCCGAAGTTCCATCCGGTCAAGCAGAAGAGGAGACCTCAGCCCGAGGTAAAACATGCTTTCATCAAGGACGAGGTATCTAAACTCCTTAAAATAGGGTCCATTCAAGAGTTTAAATACCGATTGGTTAGCAAACGTAGTGGTAGTCCCTAAAAAAGGGAATAAATTAAGAATGTGCATAGACTATAAGTATTTGAATAAAGCATGTCCCACATACTCTTTCCCTTTTCCCAACATTGATCGTATGATTGATGACCCGGGTGATCAGGAAAAAACCTCCTTCATCACTAATTATGGCACATACTGCTATAACATGATGTCGTTCGGATTAAAAAAACTCTGGTGCCACTTACCAACGCATATGAGGAACAAATAGGAAAATCAATGGAAGTTTACAAGACCATTCATGGTATCCAACCGGTCATGAATGGTATCCATCAGCATATTGAAGAAATATAATATGAAGTTGGGTCAGGTAAATTCCTCGGATTCATGGTATCCAACCGGGTAATCGAGATCAACCCCGACAAAATTAAAGCCATCGAATATATCACGGTTGTGGAAAATGTGAAGGCCATGCAAAGACTAACCGGGCGCATAGCTGCCCTGGGGCGATTCATCTCGAGGCCGTCCGATAAGAGCCACCAATTCTTCACACTATTGAAGAAGAATAATAACTTCTCATGGACCCCGGAATGTCAACGAGCTTTGGAGGAACTCAAATAATACCTATGGAGCCCACCGCTGTTGCACACACCGAAGAAATACAAACAACTATACTTGTACTTGGCAGTATCAGAGATAGAGGTAAGTGGAGTCCTGGTCCGGGAAGAGTAAGGTATGCAATTTCCAATTTACTATGTTAGTAGCACCCTAGGTGAGGCCGAAACTAGGTACCCTCACCTAGAAAAGTTGGTGCTCACTTTCCTAAGCGCCTCTAGGAAGCTAAACAACATACTTCCAGTGTCACCCCATATGTGTCGTGACTACTTACCCGTTGAGGAATGCTATGCATAAGCCCGAGCTCTTGGGCCGGTTGGCCAAATGGGTCATGGAAATCAGTGGGTACGATATTGAATATCGACCCCGGTTTAGCCTATCCGAAGGCGGAACCCTGTTCGGAAGGACATTCGATGGCCCACTCGCAATATGTCTAGTACCAGAGGATACTGAGTACGTTTTGAGGGAAGTCCAGGAAGTACCTATGGAAATCATTTAGGCGCCAAATCATTAGTTCAAAAAATAATTAGAGTCGGCTATTATTGGATCGATATGGAAAAGGACTCGAAGGAGTTCGTACGAAAATGTGATGAATGTCAAAGACACGGTTCGATGATTCATCTTCCCGGGGAGCTGCTGCATTCGATTTTGTCACCATGGTCGTTCATGAAGTGGGGAATGGATATTGTTGGCCCCCTTCCATGGGAACCAGGTAAGGCTCAATTTATATTGTTTATGACTAATTATTTTTCTAAGTGGGTGGAATCCCAGGCATACGAAAAGGTCAGGGAGAAAGAAGTTATCGACTTCATTTGGGATTATATCATATGCTGATTCGGAACACTGACCGAGATCGTGTGCTACAATGGAAAATAATTCATCAGCAGCAATGTAAGCAAGTTTCTCGAAGATCATAAGATCAAAAGGATCCTATCAACGGGTGGGAATGGACAAGCAGAATTGACCAACAAAACCATACTCCAAAACCTCATAAAGAGGTTAACTGACGCTAATGGAAGATGGAAAGAAATCCTGCCCGATTCTTATGGGCATACCGAATGACCTCGAAGTCCAGTACCGGGGCTGCCACACCTCCTTTTTCCACTACCCCCGAATTAATGAAGGGGTAATAAGGGAGTTTTCCAATTAAAGTGACATTATTCGGTTTTGGGATTTATTTATTATTTCAGATTCGCCACCCGGATTTTTGACGATGTTCCGGGACACCATTTTATTTTGAAGATCTCAAATTGAGGAAAATTTGACTCTGTTTTAATTTTTGTCTGCGACCAGAAATCCGAGTAAGGAATTCTGTTAACCCGGGAGAAGGTGATAGGCATTCCCGAATTCTGTGGTTCTAGCACGGCCGCTTAACTATTAATATTTGGCCTAATTATCTGATTTATTTACGTATTTTAAACCTATTGTGCTTTTACCCTTTTTCACTTGTTAGTCGCTTTCAATATTTATGGATTTATCTTGAAATATAAGTCACAATGACGTGAACTTATTTATTTTTGGACACATTATAACTACGCCACATGAAATGCACCCGCAATTACAAAGTGTGACTTTTATTATAGTTTGAAGTTGAAGACGGGGACATGAGTTGTCGCACCCGAATGTAGATTACGTGGTCAAGACTATGGTCATGACGGTTTCATAGTGCCTATTTGGGGCGATGTTCGTTTATTCATTATGCTTTCCATTTGAGGGAGCATTTTTAGTTTTAAAATCAATTAGGACGTTTATGGATTTATCTTGGACAAGTTACGATGGCGTACACTTGTTGTTTTTTTTGCACGTGGCAAAAACGTCACATGAAATGCACCCGTGATTTCTACGTGCGTTTTATTAGTTGTTTAGAGTTAAGGGTCGGGGGAATGAGTTGCCACTCTCAAGTGTAGGTTAAGGTAATTTGAGGTAATACTCAATTTGTCAAGTTTCAAAGTAAATGTGTTCATTCTACCTAAGGATTACCTAAAATGATGTTCAATAGCCTAAAGATAATATGTTTTGGGCTATGGCCACATTTAAACCCCAAATTGTATCACTTTAGGCCATCTTAATTAGGTTATTTGGACATGATTCAAAAAATAGTTAAGAACAAACATGCTAACACATCTCACATCTATATGGTAAGAATAAGGCAATTTTGAATTATGAATATAATGTTATATGTACAAGATTTCTTTACCATTTGATCTACTCCTATATACTAAACAAGAGTATTTATACACAGCTCATGGATCCAACATGGAACTTTGTCTTAAATTTTGTGACAGAACAAGCCTTAAAAACTGAATTAAGCCATGGTTGCTTTTATTTAGAGCGGACAGTCTAAGAAAAGATCCGGATTTTAGATTCTATCTTTTTGATAATCGATTTGAAAACCCATTTGTGTTCAGTAGTGAGAAATTTACAGCGGATTTCGTGAATGAAAACACTTCTCATGTTAATTGACAACATNCCAGCTCGGGTGACCTTGGCAGGTCTGGCCCATAACTACTATAGTAATAAACGTTTCAGAATTAAGAAAAATACAACTGATCATAAATTTTATATAGTTCAGTCCATATTTACAACTGAAAAAAGGTGAAATGCATATAGCAGACTGTAGATATGCTATTACTATTACATTACCCCTAAACCATAGTAATACCGATTTTTACTAATAGGAAAAATAAAGAAGGGAAAACAAAACTAGTTGTTGCTCCTGTGCAAGCCAGCAAACATGTCCTTCAAAGACTTAAACCTGCATTTTTTAATGTTAATCTAAAATTATAAGTCTAAAGTTTGAATACTTGGACAGTATTAACGATAGACCCTTGGGCATTTTGTGAGATGAATCTATCCACAAAAGGAAGTTAGATTCAACCTTAGTGATGCCATAGGAGAACAAAATATGTTCATGCCTTTTTATGGACTGAATCTAACCATAGAAAGGGTTAGATTCAAACCCAGTGATATCACTTTGTTTAGACTCTTTAACAGTCATCTTTATGTCATGCAACAGATTTTAGCAAGCATTTATTCAAATACTTTGACTACTATGGGCATTTTGAGGAGTAAATCCGACTATTTTGTTACTTCAGATTCACTTTCCTAAAGTTCCTTCTCATTACACACTTATATCCTTTGACGGATAATTTTCAACAAAGCTAAACTACTGTTATGCACTATCAATGGGGTGAATTTGACTATTAGGAAGTCAGATTCATCTACCTTAGTGCTAACTTAACATAATTCCAAACCATATAGAGGCTTGCTTATTTAGGCATTTTAGAGGATGGATCTGACCATTCAAAGGTTCAGATTCCTCACTCTAATGCCTTTCTTAATTACATATTTTATACCCTTTAAAGGGGTAAACTTCATCCAGCCATACTAATTTTTGTGCACTCCAGGGGTGAATTTGACAATTAAGAAGTCATATTCATCTACCCTAATACCAATATCCTAAACTATCTAGAGACTTGCGTATTGAATCTCTTTATTGACCAAAGAGACTCAATCGAAAGCCTATTTCTGCATTATTAGAATATGACCATAGAGAAGGTCAGATTCAAACCTCAATGCAGCTTATTTCCTAAAATAGAACTATGAGTACTTATCACATTTATATACATATAATCTGTAGCAAACAATCATGCACCAACAACAGAAATACTAACATCAAGACATTACCTAACACACTCACAGAGTCATTATCATGCCAATAAACATCTACACAGTCACATCTAACAAAACAGAAACAGTAACATCATTTATCAAGAGCAACCAGTTTTATACAATGAGCAGAAAATGAGGATTCTAGTCCAAAAATTTCATTAAGAAGAGATGAACTGATACATACCTTTAAAGAGAAAAACAGCAAAGAGACTTGACCAAATAAAGGTCAAGTATGAACAATAACAGCAAGAAGGAAGAGAAATCACCAGCAGCAAACAGAAACGCAAAGAAAACCCAGTAGCCCAGCAAGAATTGATCCAGAAATCTTGAGTAAGAATGCTTAAAACTCCCAAAAATCAGAGTCTAAAGTAAAAGAAACAGGAGCTGAGCACTAGAGCATGTATTTATGAACTCGATTCCAAGGGAAATCAGATTTTTCTTTGTTTTTCTACCAATACCCTTTTTGAAATTTTTGTTAATGAATGAGAAAATATTTTGATTCTTTTTGTATTTTCAGAATGTGTTAGCAGCTAAGAGAGGTTGAAAGGATGTTTTTCAGAGTGTCTCCCCCCCAAAAAAAAATCCCCCTGTCTAAAGGGAGGGGGGTCTATTTATAGGAGACTTGGGGATGGGATATTCTTTGGTATATTCCTAATTCATTAGGCTGAAAAGGGTACATGTACAGCTGTCCACCCTATCCTTTTGGGACAACTGCTCCTTTCCAGAAAATTCCCACCCCTAAAATTACCATCTACCCCTAAAAATCTGATTTCCTAGTTCTAGAAGGTTCTTGGGTTGCTACACCCAATACTCTTCAATTCTAATTCCTAAACTAACCCTCAGTACCCTTAGAATTACCCCTTTAGTTAATCAAGTTTAAAAGGTTATTAGTTTATTAAGTGTAGACTGATTTTTATCCTAGTTGAGTAATTAACTATTAATTAAGCTTCTTCAAGGTGCGGTTGGATAAGTTTAATTAGCTAATTAGCTAGACCTTAAGTGGATTTTAGAACTTAGGTTAACAAGTTTAAATGATTTCATTAGATGTAGTTAATTTGGTAATTAAACCTAATTAGGACTTAGTTATTTGTTTTAAGGATCATAATCCTAAATTATCTAATTGGGGTCTTATTATCTAACCATTAGGTCGAATAATTTTAGGGTTAGTTATCAAACATTAGAGAGTTAGGATACTAGTTCCTGTAACTCTTAATACGGATTCAAGTGAGAATTACTAGACTAGTAATGATTAGTGATTATTTTGCAGGAAATCAAGAAACCCTAGAACTAAATCAACAAAAGAACCCGCAACTAAGTGCTAATTAATGCTCGATAATGACAAATAGATGAAGAAACTATGAAACCTTAAACAATCAGCACAAGAATCAGCAACTATGCAAGATGAACACGCAAATCACAACTTAGGGCCTTATAATGACCTTCGAAACAGTATTTACCTAATTTCTAAACAGGCAGTCATGAACCCTAATGCAGCTACTATTCAAACATGTATGGGGTCACTTTTTAAACTAAACTTAATTGAAGGGAAAAGAACAAGAAGAAAAGGAAGAAAGCAAACAAAGAACAAAGAAACAGTTACATATACGAATGAGTAACATGAGAACAAAACTGAACAGTAATGATTTTAATCGGAAAAAGAAACCAAAACAAAAGAAAAGAAAAACAGATAGGACGAGAAAAAAAAGGGGGGATACCAGTGGGCGTTTGGCCGGATTCCGGCGAGGTTTGGAAGTAACCCAAACCTACATGAATCGATAGCTCTCAACAAGGGCTATCGACTCATGTAAGTGAGAGTCATCGACAGTCTTCAAGTCGACGGNGGGGGGGGGGGTACTAGTGGGTGTTTGGCCGGGTTCCGGCGAGGTTTGGAAATAACTCAAACCTACATGAATCGATAGATCTTATAAGGGCTATCGACTCATGTAAGTGAGAGTCATCGACAGTCTTCAAGTCGACGGGGATGGGTATTTAGGGTTTTATGGATCTCAGATCTGAGATTGGTCGAAACTGGGCAGATTTTTGGGGAAACTGGTTGTGGGATGGGATTAAGGTGGAGGAGAAGGTCATAGGGTGAGAGTTTGGGGTCGATGGGTGGAGGTCCAGTGGCCGGAAGGCGGCGGAACCTGGTGAGGCGGCTAGGGTTCGCGAAGGGTTAGAAAGACAGATGAGAGAGATGGTCTGTGGGTGTTTGGGAGATGAGGTCTGAGGGGGGTGGGGGCGTGTGCACAGATTTATAGTGTAGGGGTTCTTAGTTCCGGACCATTGGATCAATAAGATCCAATGGCTAGGGGGCTTGAGGGATGAAACGGGGTCGTTTGGGTAGTGTAGGGGCAGGCCGGGTTTGGGTTTTCATGGGCTGGGGTGTAGAGACGGGTTTGCCTAGGTCCGATTTTGAGCTCAATTCAAACTAACTAATCACTTTAATTAAATTAAAACTTAAAAAAATGTGGTAACAAATATAAGTTAGTCTTTCCCTAATTAATTGATAAGTTAATTAAGAGTAAAATCAATTAGTTTAAACATCCCTTAATCATTTAAAGTTTAAACAATTAATCCTTAAATATACATTATGCCGAAGGAACATCATTTTTGTTGTTATTTACTTCAATTAATTACAAATAATATATTAATTAGCTCTAACTCTAGTTTAAATTTTAACTAATGAGTAAATTAAAAGGTGAGATTTCTAGTTAACATTTGTAATTATTTGAAGAATAATTTTATGTAATTTTCCAATAAAAATGATTGAAGTTATGCACCGAATCATGCAACTTTAAATCATCTATGAATTTAAAAATACAAATTATGATTTATGCAATGCAAATAATTCGCACACAGACATTGAAATTCAACAAAGGTGTATAACACTAATCAATTTATTGAATTTTGTAGGAATATATAGTAGGTTAAAAATTACATGCTCACAGGGGGAATCCGTTCTCAATGGTCTACAGCGTCGAAGCTCTATATCAGTCAAAGTTAGAGAACCAAATCTCAGGTTCCGATATGCAACCAATGAATCAAACGACGAGGCTATGAACACGAGCCTAGATCTATTGGATGAAAGGTGCGAAGCAACCCTTATCCGGTTGGCAGCCCAAAAGCAGTGGATCGAGAGATATTACAATCGAAGGGCCAACCTTCGACACTTCAATGTCGCGGACTTGGTACTAAGGAAGGTTACACTAAACACTCGAAACCCGAACGAAGGGAAGTTGGGGCCAAACTGGGAAGGCCCTTATCAAATTATCAAGATCACGGGTAAAAGATCGTATGAACTCGGAACAATGAACAGTGATCAACTACCAAACAACTGGAACATAGCTCACTTGAAGCGATACCACTGCTAAGGTATGACTCCATTAATTTACTTTAATTTATTTACATTCCAAACTAACACTTGCAGGCAATCATTAAAGAACGATATAATCCTTAGGTATGAAAGCACGCGTTGCACTCTTTTTTCCTTGAACCGGTTTTGTCCCAAATGGGTTTTATGGAAAGGTTTACAACGAGTCAATACTAAGTTGTGCCAACTTAGAATTGAAGGTCGGTTACGAACTGGTATCGAAGAACACAACAAAGTATTAGATGCCTCTCTTCGATCGGCCCTGAATACTAGGGGGCATTACCCTCGGATAAAAACTTTAGCAAGGGAGGAAACTTTATGATTCAATGGTCTCTGCTCGATCGATAGGATTTACTGTAAGGGCCAAACAGTCAAATGAACCATGCCCGCATAGACCGCTCGAGCCCTGGCACAAATCTTGTACATATGTATAACTATTATGCACATGAATAATGTCTCTACCTTGCGGATAAACATCTCTCTTTTTGCTTAAAAAAATTTCCTACATACGATCCCCTAAAGGTATCGAGCCCAAGGGCTGCCTTATCCGGGTTCAAACAATCACCCTCAATCGGGGACTGCCATCTAAAAATAAACTCGGATGGCTCGGGTTATCAGAGCTCGAGGTCATAAGACCTATTAGGTAGCGCCCAAACCTTAAAGGCTACGGCCAACCCCATTCGGGGACTGTTATCTTGGGCAAGCCCGGATAACTCGGGGTAACAAGCCCACTGGGCAACATCCGAACTAAAAAGGCTACGGCCATAAGAAAATGGCTTGGAGAAGCTCGATACCCGTAACAAAAACAAAGGCCTTCAAAATTTCATAACCAATTCCAAAGGCTACCCACGACAAACTATAATCTAGAAATCATAAGTACTTAAAGGAAAACTTTTTGGTCATATCGAAACCCACGATGCCTTAAACAAAATAATGTCAAAGGCAAGGCATGTTCGAACCCCCTAACATCACCTAACTATTTTATTCTAAGGCATTTCAATCTTTGCAAACATAAAGAATAAATCAAAAGTAAACAAAAATCATAAATAGTTGAAGGGATAAAACAAGCCTTATATTATATACAGTTTTTACAAAGGCCAAGTAGCCTTGACAAAAAGTACAAAAGTACACAAAGTACTAAAAACAAAAAAGCAAAAAAAGAACTTCTACAAAGGCATCTAAATAACCTGGTCTCCTCCACCTCTGGACCCATCGGAGCCTTCAAAGTCTTCTTCTTCTTCTTCCTCGGGGTGGGCCAACTTATTGGCCTCGTTCCCGAGACCCTTAACAATTTCAATCTCGGGCAATAGATTGAACCCCGAGCATGAATCTCTTCAAGGGCCTCTCTTCGTGACTGTCGCTTCTCATATTCAACAACATCTTTTAAGCGGTCCTGGGCCGCCTCAGCATCGGCCTTATATTGGGCCTCCATCTTGTCGGCATTGTCTTTAATCACCGCCGCTGCTGACTTGGCCGTTTCAAGCTCCTCAGCCATAAGTTCTCAATCAGAGACATCTGAAATTAACCGAGAATGGAGCTCTTCGCTCTTTTTTGCCTACACCTCGGCCTTTTCCTTTGCTGCTCGAAGATGGACATCATTCAAGTTCAGTTGCACCCGAGCAGCCTCTTTTTCTGAGGATAGACGGTCCATTCTGCTTCTCCATTCGTCATTCTTCACCTTAATAGCATCCATCTTGGCTCGGAGTTGTTCGACCCGATCAATCTTCTATTGGACCTACGAATTTCGACCATCAGTCACCAAATATAGTTCATCGTCACTAACCTCAAATGTTTTTACCTGCTCGACCAGGTCGACATGCTCCATCCAAGAAATCTCTAACTCAGCTCGGAGGCTCTTAGCCTCCCCTTCAAACTCCTCGCTCAGAAGTTTATAAACACCTCTCTTCTCAGTAAGCTCTTTAACTTCAGCCTCGAGGAGACTCAGCTCCTCTCAATATCGGAGGAAGGTCTCATGGTGAAGCAACAAGGCTTGCGAATACAAAGACAAATATTAAAATCACTAAGTAACCAAGGCAGAAAAATTAAAAGGTTTGGCAACACCTTACCCGATTCAATACCTAATATGCTTCATTGAACAAGTATGGAGATTCCACCTCGTTTATCTTTGCCTGGTCTTCTTCAGTCACCAGGAACCGAAGGTAACTAGCCACCCCAACAGGCGCGAAAAGGACCCGGGCATCCTCCCAAATAGAGATAATGACTGACCGATTCTGACCGAGTCGGTACTCGGGGCACAGAATCAGTTGACTAATTTTGGGCTCGAACTAGACCCACATGTCCCCGAGGGAGGACTTTTTCTTGTACTTCTAAATCACCAATCCGGTTTGACATCCTCCATGGCGATAGAGTCCACGCCATCAAAACATCTTTGGAGGGGATCGTTCTCTCCTTAGACCCCCTCATTTGAACGCTCCTTCGCTGCTTGAGTTTTGCCGAACATTGTGTCCATGAATGAAGGTGAATCCGTTATATCAATGACATCGGCTGGAACAGAACTAGCGTCTTGAGGGTCCCCGACCCTCACTAATGCATTAGCCTCTTGAGTTTGGGAAGGATTATCATTTATCGTCCCCCTTTCTGTTGATGCCCGTTCTTTAAGGACCGATGGCTCGGGCCACAAAAATTTCATCCTCTTCAGACTCGTCCCTGAGCCGGTGTAGGGAGTCCGAATTGAGTATTCAGGAACTGGAGGTTTCTTTTGGCATGCGAATCAGCCTCCTCCTTGGATTCTTTTTCTCCGAGCTCAGAGAAATCAGAGACCTTTTTCTCTTCTTCTTGTCACCCTATTTTTGAGCAGGGAACTCAGTAGGGAAATCGTCACTACCGGATGTGGTCCTCTTTTGGACATCCTTGGGTAAACCTGCAAAAATAAATAAAACAAGGACATAGACATACGAAGGGGAAACCAAAAACTACTCAAGAAAGAGATCTCACCGTGCAGACGGGCCTCTCATCGAACCTTTTAAAGATCATGCCACAAGCGCTCGGAATAAGGCTTTGTGATGCGATGACCTCGACCCACTTCTTGAGTCGAGGAACGACATTCGGGATCCGAGCAATAGCTCCACCATCACAAAACACAGATAAAAAAAGGAAAAAAGCGATAGATAAAGTCTTGGAAGTGAAATTATACTTACGTGACATGTTCCACTTCTCCGAGAACGGCATGTGCTCTGCCGAGATCAAGTCTGAGGTCCTCACTCGGATGAAACGGTCTAGCCAACCTCGATCCCTATCTTCATCAATACTCAAGAATGGGGCTTAACTAGCCTAACGGAGCTTGATTAGTCCCCCTGGTAGAGTCGGGGACTGTATAAGCGCATGATATGGTCAATAGTGAGGGGTCACCCCTCGATTTTACTCACGGAGAAACGGATAAAGATTACAATCCTCTAGAAAGAAGGGTGGATTTGACCTAGGTTACCTCGTACCTTTTTTAAAAATCGATGATAACCGGGTCCAAGAGGCCCAACGTGAAGGGATAAGTGTAAAAACTTAAAAATCCCTCGACGTGGGTGGTGATGGCTTCGTCAAGTTCGAGAACCACCACATGTTTGTTGTCCTAATTACAATCCTTTTTTACTTCGGGGAGGATTTCCTCGGTGATCAAGCAGATATACCTCAAGACCGACTCGCATCGGCCTGGTATGGAGGAAGGCTTTTCAACCTTAAAATCAACATTGACAAGGCACCCTCCGTGGATAAACATTTTTAGAGTAGGTTCTGATGTCGGTTTCTCGATAGTAGTGCGCGAGATGGTTTCCTAGGTAGCCGGCTGCGAGGTAGAGCGAGTTTCTTTTTGGGGAACATATTTTGAAGTCTTCTCCATTTCTTTGAAAATTAAGAAAAAAGAGGAAGTTAAAGAAGTATACTTGACGGTTTGGGATGAAGATTGAACATAAGTTCTTATAAAAAGATCTCAGAGTAACCAAAAAATAAATGCTTGGAATTGTTGAAATTTCTAAGGTACAAGGACAGAAGGTTTGGAAGTAAAGTTTGAATGAACAAATGAGGAGGTATTTATAGTTTCTCAACGACAGTTCGCATCTAGGAGTGGCCGACTGTCACACCTCCCTTTTTATACGCCCCAAAGGGGTATGGGAGTTCTTCCAATTAAAGTGACATTATTCGAAATGGGATTATTTTATTTATTAGAGTCGCCACTTGGAATAGTTTATTTGGTTGTTCCAAGTCACCGGTTTATCTTAAACCCAAATCGAGGAAATTTTGACTCTGTTTAAATTGTCTGCGAACCAGAAATCCGGGTAAGGAATTCTGTTAACCCGGGAGAAGGTGTTAGGCACTCCCGAATTCCGTGGTT
>ML411015.1:0-12030 GCA_005239525.1 Nicotiana knightiana | reverse complement strand
GCAGTATTTGAATTGATGTGTTTAGATTTCCTTCCTGTTTTACAATTATTGTCTCAGATATATATTTTCTTGTTCGTGTAGAGTTGTTTTATTGTGTTATCGTATATATATTAATATCACAGGTTTATTGTTAAAGCCCCGCCTTAGCCTCGTCACTACTTTGCCGAGGTTAGGCTCGGCACTTACTCAGTACATGAGGTCGGTTGTACTGATACTACACTCTGCACTCTTTTGTGCAGATCCAGGTACTAGCCAGCAGTAGAGATTTTTAGAGAAGCCATCTATTTATTCGGAGACACGAGGTATAGCTGCCGGCGTTTGAAGATCCAGAGAGTCTTCTCTTATTTTTATAAAACTGTTTTAGTATATTCAGAACAGTACACCATTTCCTTCGGCCATTATTTGTAGTATTCTTTAGTAGTTCGTGGATTGTGACACCAGACCTTGGGGTAGTCTTAGAGTTGTTTACAAAATTAGTTCGTGATCCGTTTTATTTAAATGGTTATTATTATTATTTTATTTTATTGTTGTTGGAAATTATTCTATTTAAGTTCCTTTGGAAGTTATTTATTTGTGCTTAAGTAATAAATTAAGGAAATAAATTATTCGAGTTCTAACATTGGCTTGCCTAGGAAGTGTGGTGTTAGGCGTCATCACGATCCCTGAGGTTGGTAATTAAGGTCGTGACAAGTTGGTATCAGAGCACTAGGTTTCCTAGGTCTCACAATTCACAAACACGCTTAGTAGAGTCTGAAGGATCGGTACGGAGACGTCTATACTTATCTTTCGAAGGCTATTGAGTTAGGAAACAACTCCATTTTATTCTATTCTATCGTGCGAATTTATTCTACCATTGATGATTGAACTTGTCTATTCTTGTCCTCGCGCAAAATCTCGACAACACGCAAAGCGTCTACAACCGGACAAGAGATGAATCCCCAATGACAGCTACGATTAGAGGAAGAGACAAAAGCGGAGCTCAGTCTAAAGCTCGAACATCAACACCTATTCTACAGTATCAAATGGATCTAGACGCGGAGGTTCTAGCTCAGTCAGTACATGTGGGACTAATACAGATTCCAGAAGGATTCGTAGCTACTCCAGTATTGCAAAACAAGGGAATAGTTGAAAGCAACGGGGTTGAATTATATGAGCTGTGAAGTTTAACATTACGGATTATCAGGCATTGTGACCTATGACTTCGTGCCAAGTGGAGAAGTCCACTGCCAGGGAATAGATTGTGGGGTCATGTGTTATATCGATTTTGGCTTGAAGGGTATAAGGCCTGATATCTTTGCAAGAGATAAAGCTAAGGATTGTCGTGTGTCTGTCTCCTTAATAACCATATACCTCAGTACCAAAGGAGTTATATAAACAACTTTAGATCTACAGAAGGTTTACTCAGCGTGGAAGTTACGGTTGCGGATTTTGAGGTGCTTCAGAGGGAGTACAGTGGTTGACAAGCTTCTAGACTATATTATATGTATAAAGCTTTACTTGTGGGATCGTTGTGCATCAATAGGAATAAGAGTTACCCCAATGAATAGCGAAGAGTACATGAATAAGTGGGATAGCTCAGCGGTGTTGAGTCAATATGGTAAAGGAAAAATTGGTCGCCGGTGGTTGAGGCAAGCCTACGAAGAGGACGACCATCCAGTGCAACATAAACTATTTGACTTAGTTCTCATAAATGTTTTTGAAAGAATTTGTTTCTCGGACCCTCCATAATGCGTGGTGCATAAGGTTTGAGCGGTTGCGTCAGGTCATATGACGATGTTAGAACATGCTACCAGGTTTGATAAGTCAGCCCATCACACTCCTACTTCATTTTATCTAGCCAGAAAGCAAGTCCACAAACTCATTAAAGGACTCAAATATGATTGTAAAATTTTGGACAACTCAGGGCAGGTTGATACTTCCTTTCGGCTAGCGATAGAAATTGTCCTAGACTTGAGAGAGTCATATTTCATCAGAACACTCAGGCTACGTGCCCCTTTGCAGATACAACTCAACTACATGATCAGCTAGGGAAAAAGGAGTCGGAATGTCGAAAGTGGAGGTTAGATTCCTAGAGGTGGAGACCCAGCTTGTTGATATATTTTCTATGGTATGGCTGAGGTCGTTACATTAAATGGTGTCATTACAAGAACAATCTCTAATTATTATAAAGTGATGATTTCCTGAACTTAATTCGGTTATGCGTATCTAATAAAACTCTTCTAATATGTTCTACTCTCGAGTGAGCTTCGTAACTCAAAAATCTACTTATGGAGATAATTGTATTGAGAAATTCTATGGAGGTAGCCATGTCTATCATTACGTGTTGTAATTCTGTCAACGGAAAATATTTAAAAGAAGGAAAATGAAGGTTTCGAGTGGCACGAAATGCATATTACTTGTGATTCAGAATTGATGACGAGATCCTCGTGTTTTAATATAATTTGGTATATTTAAATCGGGCTATGAGCTGCGATGGAAGTTATGTAAGGATGAGATCCTGGTGATGGAAATTCTTGTGTTAAAATTCTCCCTTGTGAATTAAAATTTTACTATAATACTAATAGGGAGTCATGCTTCTTAAGGTTATTCAAGAAAAAAAAAATTCATGTATAATCATAATAATAAAATTTATACTATTAATAAGTAAATAAATAAACAGATAAATAAATTAATTAATTAACTGCGCATAGTTTACCAAATCCGTGTTATAACTATTGACTTTTGACCTACGAGGTATGTGCCGCCCGTGTGGCACTAAATGAGGAACGTTAAGTCGCGTATATAATTATGAGGTCTTCATGAATCTCACCTCGTCATCAGTATTGTAAAGGTTGAAAGGGGATTATTGTTAACGTGAAGCTGTTGATAATTCCATAATTGGCTATGAACAACTATTAAGAAAATAGAGGTGGTGAGTATGGGCAGCCTTGTGTATATTCCAGTTGGTGAGAGACCGTTAGCTTCATACATTCAGACGTTGGCTAATCAGTTCGTGAGGTTGGATACTTCCCCCAGCAGTGTTCTAGCTTGTACAGTCGCTCGGTCTTCCCTATTCGAGCGTATTCGGGAGCGACAAGATGATGACCCACTTTTGGTGGTCCTTAGGGACACAGTTCGGCACGGTGATGCCAAGCAGGTTACAGTTGGAGATTATGGTGTTTTGAGGATGCAGGGTCGGTTATGTGTGCCTAATGTGGATGACCTCCGTGATTTGATCCTTGAGGAGGCTCACAGCTCCAAGTATTCTATTCACCCAGGTGAAGCAAAAATGTACCAAGATTTGAAACAACATTATTGGTGGAGAAGGATGGAAAAGGACATTGTGGCTTATGCGGCTCGTTGCTTAAATTGTCAGCAGGTAAAGTACGAGCATCAGATACCTGGTGGGTTGCTTCAGCAGATAGAGATTCCTGAGTGGAAGTGGGAGCGTATCACTATGAACTTCGTTGTTTGGCTTCCACGGACTCAGAGGAAATTCGATGCGGTTTGTGTTATTGTGGACAGGCTGACTAAGTCAGCACACTTCACTCATGTGGCCAGTACTTATACTTTAGAGCGGTTGGCTGAGTTGTATATTCGGGAGATTGTTCGCCTTCATGGGGTATTTTCCCGTGTCTATCATTTCTGATCGGGGTACGCAGTTTACTTCGCACTTTTGGAGGGCAATTTAGCGTGAGTTGGGTACCCGAGTAGAGTTGAGTACAGCATTTCACCCTTAGACTGACAGGAAGTCTGAGCGTACCATTCAGATATTGGAGGACATGCTCCACGCTTGTGTTATTGATTTTGGAGGTTCATGGGATCAGTTCTTGCCGTTAGCGGAGTTTTCTTATAAAAATAGTTATCTGTCAAGCATTCAGATGGCTCCTTATGAGGCATTATATGGTAGACGGTGTAGATCTCCAGTTGGATGGTTTGAGCCGGGAGAGGCTCGGTTATTGATTACAGATTTAGTTCAGGGGGCCTTAGATAAGGTAAATATTATTCCGGAGAGATTGCGTGAAGCTCAGTCTAGGCAAAAGAGTTATGTCGATCGAAAGGTCTGTGATGTGGAATTCATGATTGGAGAGCGAGTATTGCTTTGTGTGTCGCCCATGAAGGGTGTTATGAGATTTGGGAAGAGGGTTAAGTTGAGCCCTAGGTATATCGGGCCGTTTGAAATTCTTGATAAGGTGGGGGAGGTAGCTTACAGACTTGCATTGCCTACAGGGTTATCTTCAGTTCATCCGGTATTCCACATGTCTATGATCAGGAAGTATCATGGTGACCCGTCCCACGTGTTAGATTTCATCTCTGTCCAGTTGGACAAAGACTTGACTTATGAGGAGGAGCCGGTAGCTATTTTAGACCGGCAGGTTCGCCAATTGAGATCTAAGAGTTTTCCTTCAGTTCGAGTGCAATGGAGAGGCCAGCCCATTGAGGCAGCTACTTGGGAGTCTGAGTCAGAGATGCAGAGTAGATACCCATACTTGTTCGCCACTTCAAGTAAATTTCTATGTCCATTCGAGAATGAACGTGTGTTTTAGAGGTGGAGATTGTGATGATCCAAGGAGTCATTTTATAAAATTAGACTCTGTTTCATGCTTAATAGCCATAAAAAGACTAAAATTAAATACCTCAATTTGTGTGCACAGTCCGGGCGTGAAACCAAAAAACGTTTATGTGGAAATATAAGAAATAGTGATTTTTAGTATTTAAATTTGATAAAAGTTGACTTTGGTCAACATTTTGAGTAAACAGACCCGGATCTGTGTTCAGACGATCCCGAGAAGTTCGCAGTAAAATACGGGACTCTGGCGTATGCCCAGAAACGATTCCGAGGTCCCAAGCCTTAGAAATCAATTTTTGAAAGAAATTGTTTTGCTGAAATGTTTGTGAATTAAAGAAAAGAAATAATGCTAATAAAATCATTGGTATCGGGACCGTATTTTTGTTTCGAAGCCCGGTACAGCTTTGTTATGATATTTAGAGGTTAATTGTGAAATTTGGTGAAAAACGGAGTTCGTTTGACGTGATTCGGACATCCAGTTGAGAAACTATGAACCTTAAGAGTTTTTTGATAAATCTGATTAGTTTTGAGGTTTAATTCATAGATTTACATGTTATTTTCATGATTTTATCGCACGAGCGAGGCGTATGATGTTTTTAGACTTGCGTGCATGTTTTGTTTGGAGCCCCGAGGGCTCGGGTGAGTTTCGGGTAGGCCACGGGATATTTTTGCACTTGAAGTAATTGTTGGTTTTAAGTTTTCTAGTGTCCAGGTAATTGATTTGTGCGATCGCATAGGAAAGTCCGCGATAGCATAAAGTAAATTTAGAAGGCCTGTTTGGAACCCCAGTGCAAGCTCATGGGGTCCCAAAATTTGTACTGTGCGATCGCACAGACCCTCCCACGATCGCACTGCCCCTGCTCCCCTACCCTGTGCGATTGCACAGTCCCTCCTGCGATCGCACAGCTCAATTGCCCCTTACCCTGTGTGATCGCACCTCTTTATCCGCGATCGCACAGTTCTCCTGTCCAGTTATTATAAATATCAGATTAAAATCGGGCAGAACACTTTCTTCCCCAATTTTTCGAAGTTCCAGCCCTAAAAACGAGTTTTCTTAAGAAAACTTCATCCTCAATTCATAGGTAATCAATTTCAAACCTTCTTCTTTCAATTCCTTACTACTTTGTATCACTTTTAAAGCGAAAACAAAGGATTTTCATGGTAAAAATCTAGGTTTTGGGTAGAATTAGGGAGTTTTTAAAAATCGAATTTTTATATCAAATTAAGGTCGGATTTCAAAACTAATAGCATATTTGGGTTCGTGGGTGAATGGGTAAATGTAATTTGGTCCGAACCCCGAGTTTAGACCAAGCGGGCCCGGGGTCGGGTTTTGACTTTTTTTTAGAAAACTTAGGAAAAATTATATTTTTCAATAAAGTTAGTTCCTTTAGCATTAGTTAATGATATTAAGTTAATTGTGATTAGATTCGAGCAATTTAGAGGTGAATTAAAAAGGAAAAGAAATAATTGAGCAGTGAGTGACCTGCGGAATTGAGGTAAGTGTTTGGTCTAACTTTGGCTTGAGGGAATAGGACTCCCCACTTGTTTGCTATGTGAAATGCATGGGCGTGGGTGTATAGGTGTGGTGACGAGTATCTATGCACCACCCAAATTAATTGTTAAACACGATTCCCCCTTTCCATTCCTAACTTCATTGATTATTGTCCTAATTGTTATATGTTCATTATTGCTTCTATGACTATTTGGCCTTGTTGATCTGTTGTTAGATATTGTTGTGATTATTTGGAAAAAGTTTTAGTTGTTTGATCTGGTTTCCTTGTAATATGTATAACGGTTGAGAGGTTTGGTATTATTTTTACGAATTATATTTATTTACGTTCCTGGTGGTTTCGTTTCGATAATATTGATGAAGTTGTGAGAAATGCAGTCTAACTGTTTCGTAATTGTTGAGGTTCACGTGGTTATTGGGTTTCATTGAGTCATTTCCAATTGTTGTTGTAAGTGTGTTAAAAAGGTTGGTTGTTCTCTTGAGTTTATCTTAGTATATTAATACTGAGCTGGGTTGGCAGCGTTACGGTANTGGCCTGAATTGTGAAATTTTTTTATGAATAAATTGATATGATATGTCTGGTGGGAGCAGGTTGCACGCCGCAACAAGGAGTGATAAGGGTGGACAGGTGGGATCGGGTTGCACGCCGCAACAGGAGCAATAAGGGTGATATATTTAGGGAGGTGCAATAAGGAGGACAGGTGGAGAGTGTTACACGCCTCAACAAGGAGCGATAAGGGAGGACATTTATATTTTTACTGATTTTCAAAGAAAATAAAGATTTGAAAAGCTAAATGTTTATTTTTACTGTTTTGTTTTCTTGAAAAACAAAGATTTGAAACTTCCTATTTTATATTACTATTTTCATATTTTGGCACAAATTTCATTCAAAGATAAAGTTTGAAAACTTGGAAATTGTTGAGGATTGGTTATAGCTGAGGCCTGAAAGAGGCGGTTGTGTTACTTTATTATTGTTGCAGTATTTAAATTGATGTGTTTAGATTTCCTTCCTGTTTTACAATTATTGTCTCAGATATATATATTTTCTTGTTCGTGTAGAGTTATTTTATTGTGTTATAGCATATATATTAATATCACAGGTTTATTGTTAAAGCCCCGCCTTAGCCTCGTCACTACTTTGCCGAGGTTAAGCTCAGCACTTACGCAGTACATGGGGTCGGTTGTACTGATACTACACTCTGCACTCTTTTGTACAGATCCTGGTACTAGCCAGCACTAGAGATTTTTAGAGAAGCCATCTATTATTCGGAGACACAAGGTATATCTGTCGATATTCGCAGATCCCGAGAGTCTTCTCCTATTTTTATAAAATTGTTTTAGTATATTCAGAATAGTTACACCATTTCCTTCGACCATTATTTGTAGTATTCTTTAATAGTTCGTGGATTGTGACACCAGACCCTGGGTAGTCTTAGAGTTGTTTACAAAATTAGTTCGTGATCCGTTTTATTTAAATGATTATTATTATTATTATTTTATTGTTGGAAATTATTCTAATTAAGTTCCTTTGGAAGTTATTTATTTGTGCTTAAGTAATAAATTAAGGAAATAAATTATTCGAGTTCTAACATTGGCTTGCCTAGCAAGTGTGGTGTTAGGCGCCATCATGATCCCTGAGGTTGAGAATTTGGGTCGTGACAGGGGCATTCGCCAAGGAGACTCATTATCTCCCTATATTTTCATCCTTTGCCTTGAGTTACTTTCAGTACTCATTAATCATCAAGTAGACATTTTGTATTGGGATCCGATTAAAACTAACCATAAAGGTTCATCCTTCTCTCATGTTCTATTTGCGGATGATATTACACTAATGGGAAAGGCTAACAAAAAAATTGGTCAATGCATAAAATCTTATATGAACCTTTTCTGCCAAGAATCGGGGCTTTCCATTAATTACCTTAAATCCAAAATCATCCTCTCAAAAAATATCCCCTTCGCAATTTCCTCTTATTTCACAAAGCTCTTTGGTATGAAATTGAGTCATGAATTTTGAAAATAACTTGGCTTCCCAATTTTAAACCACAATCCAAAGCCTAGATATTTTTAATTTTTATTAGACAACTTGCGTAATAGAATGTCTCATTGAAAATGTTCCTTCTTAAATATGGCTAGAAGAACAACTTTGGCCACAAGTACCTTAAGTGCTATTCCCACTCACTCCATGCAATACACTTCACTTCCAGTAAAAATACTTAAACAAATTGATAAAATCCAAAGGGATTTCATTTGGGGATCTACTAGCTCTTCTTAGAAATTACACTTGGTGAATTGGCAAATGGTCACGAAAAATAAAGTTGAGGTTGGTCTTGGCATACGCACAGCCGCTTCCAAAAATATTGTCCTATTATCTCACTTGGAGACTCTTGCAAAATCCTACTACCCCTGGGGCTCAACTTATTTCTCACAAATATGCCAGAAAAAGGTCTAATATTAACAAGTCTTTCATTTGGAAGGCTATTCTAAAAGGCTGAAAAATTTGTAACGAAGGCACCTTATGGTATCCCTACATTGATTCCAAAATTAATATTTGGACCTCCAAATGGATACACAATTCCAACACTCTTAGAAACTCCATGTATTCCCTCTTGGTAAAGATGACCAAAATATTTTCATAAAAAATATTATTAAGCAAGGCAAATGGGATCTCTTTAATATCACTTTTAAATTGCCTTATAATATTAAAAATAATATTGTTTCAACGCCAATTCCCAATAAGGTCCTAAAAAGGGACATCATGAGTTGGAACCCTAATACAAATGGATTATTTACTACCAAGTCCTTTTACAACCTCTTAAATCTAAATAACACGTCAATTTTCATCTTTAGCTGGATTTGGGATCCCCGATGTCCCAACAAAATCAAATTTTTCCTTTAGCAATGTATGTGTAACCGTATATCTGCAGAGCCTTACTAGCCCATATTGGAATTAATATAGATGCCACCTGAACAGTTTGTAAAAAAAATGTGGAAGACATACAACATATTTTTATATACTGCCTAGTTACTAGGCGATTTTGGAACAGTATGGGTATTCCAACCCAACCTATCGAGAATAACCCTCACTGGCCGATCAACCTAAAAGATTTATTCATTCGGAATAGTAGCCATTCTACAAACTGAAAAACCATTTTTTCTTTCTCTCTCTAGAACATTTGAAAAAAATAGAAACAATAACAATTTTAACAACATGGACCTTTATCTCCATGCCACTAAAGTTTTTCACCAAGCCTGGGAATTGAACTTCGTCACGAAAATAAAACCCGTTCAAGAAAAATAAGATCATGATTGAGATCAAGTGGAAAAAACCTCTGGCGGAAACTATTAAGTTAATCATTGATGGAGTCTTTTCAAAAACCACTTTAGAAGCTGGACTAGATGGAGTATTTAGAAACAACAATGAAGATTGGATCGTTAGTTTCTATAAATCAGGCCAAGCAGCATCAGCCATGCAAGCTGAGCTAATGGCTCTGCATGAGGGTTTAACGATTGCTAAGGAAATGAAGTACCCCAAAATAGAGATAGAAACAAACTCAACGGAGATCATCAATCTCCTATATGAAAACAACCAAATCCTTTCTAACATTATATTTGAACGCAGGTTGTTAATGCACCAGTTGAAGCTTCCAACTATGAGGTATAACTTTAGAGAAGGAAATGTAGTCCCGCACCTCCTGACGAAGGAAGCAGTGAAAAACTTTATCCCTACTAAATATTTTTACCATGCTCGTCCACCCCTTTTTGTTGATCCTCAATTAGCCAAGGACAAGCATGGAATTAGTAATAGTACTAAGTATCTTCTTTCTAGTGTTTGTAATAGCCATGCCAACTTAGGCAATGGTAACATCCTCAGGGACTATGTAATCTTTCTTTAGTAATATTATCTCCGTGTTTTCCTTCATAAAAAAAAAGAAAAAAGAATATCCGTGCATTTCTGCGAATCTTCTTATATGTCATATTTTTGAGAATTTTAACACATAATTAACAAGTGAAGTTGTTTCCCCAAAACAATTGTATATGTAAAGAATACTCAGTAGAGATTAGTTATTACTATAAAGGAGGGAACCTCAAAATTAAAAACTGAATTATTACTATGACCTTCTAAATAACCTAAAAATTCTATTTAAAAAATAATTAAAAAAAAAGAAACTATTATTTTTAAAGTGTATTTTTTTAGAAAAAGTTATGTCCTTTTGATTTATACATATTTATCAAAATAAAAAAATAAAAACAAGGGTTGTGCAAGGCTCATTAAAGGGGAGCACTTGCTTACATGATTTTTTTTTTCTTCAAAATTCAGAGCTTGAACCCGAAATGTATGACTAATAATGGAGGATCCTATATATTTCACCTATAACCCTTAATGGGAAAAAAATAATAATTTTGTTTGTGGGGAAGCGAAACGGGATCTCCCTAATTTATTAGTGGGGAAAGTGCACAAATAGTCATTCTCAAAGTTGTTATTTAGGGAATAGCCAATAATTATTTGTCCTGAAGTTTTAAACTAAAAAACTTAACTTCTAGACATCTTTATCCCAAAAAATTGAATTGAAAAACTATAATTAAGAATGTATTGACTAATTTTTAAATAGTAACCCTTTAGAGTGTCTACCTGATGTCATTTCTACTTTCTTAATCTCTAGTAAAATTCATATTTTGCTCGGAAGAAATAAAAAACTAGGTTTCCTATTTTGCCATGAGATAATTAAAGAGAAATTCTTTCCTCCGCAATCAGCATATCCCATGCCACGTGGAAAAGGAACAAAGCAACTCTTATAGAGCTGAATATACAGTAAACTATTGTGTTCTATATAAATTGTTAATTTGTTGCTAAGAATCGCTTTTGTAATTCAATCAGTATCTATTTAATTATCAAACTATAGTTAAATATCATAAATGGATAAAATTTATGTACATAGATTATCGGACGCAATTAAATATTTTCATTGATGGGCTTGATACACATCCCAAACTTTGTGATTTATGAGGTGATTGCGTGTGCACGCTGGGGGCTTTTGCATCCGTACTCACTTTTTGTGCCAAGTTTTAACTTATATCCGCTTTGTAAAAAAAATTACACTCGTACTCGCTTTTGCGAATAACTTCAGCATGAGGAGCTGAAGTAGCAAAGGCAATCACGCAAAACTTCAGCATTCTAGTAGACGAGCCTGAAGTAGGTTGCGAAGTTCCCAAGTTATAAAGTTATAAAGACAACAACTTCAGCATACCCCAGTTACACTGGGGAACTTCAGCTCTAGAGCTGAAGTTTTGTCTTTGTAACTGAGGAACTTCAGCACAAATATAAAACTTCAGCTCTAGTAACTGGGGAACTTCAGCCCCGTATGCTGAAGTTGTTGTCTTTATAACTTGGGAAGAGCTGAAGTTCGTAACTGAGAAATTTCAGCTCTAGCTGAAGTTTTGTCTTTGTAACTGGGGAACTTCAGCCCCGTATGCTGAAATTTTGTCTTTATAACTAGCGAACTTCAGCTTAACTGGTGAACTTCAGCTCAGCAAGGGAAAGGGAGCTGAAGTTATTTAAAAAGTGGGTACAAGTTAAAAAAATTTAAAAAAGCGGGTATAGGTTAAATGGGGGCGACCAAATAGGGTGTCCTGCGCAATTTTTACCCAAAAATTCACGAGGGTACATTACTATTAGGGGAATCTTACAGAAATGTGCGAAAAAAGTTTCAACTTGCCAACCTCTAGTCATTAATCATAGGCTTATCAAAACAAGTCAAGCACATGGAAAAATTAAAAACCTAAAGAAATAAGGTTTTTCTCTCCAAGAATCACACATAAAGATCTCCTTCCATGTTTTTAAGCGTAATTAGTAACATTAGATGCAAGACAGAAAGAAAAGTTCATGGATGAAATAGAAAATAAGGTGATGATATATATATACATACATATATATATATATATACATATATATATATATATATACATATATATA
>ML411006.1:0-55523 GCA_005239525.1 Nicotiana knightiana | reverse complement strand
CGTCAATTCCCTGTGGGATCGACTCTGGGTATAATACCCCAGGATTATATTTGCAACGCCCGTATAGTCTTCTACAAGACATAGTTGAGCGTGATCAGTAGGTATCTTGCCTAACTTTGTGTGGGGAATTTCCCCTTAGGAATTGAGTCGTTTGTTCTTGTTGTGTAATGTTAAAACCGTGTACGCGATGTAACGACCCAACCATTCGTTTTGCTTTCTAGATCCCCCATTCCCCTAATTAAGACTTCCCGTATGTGCTTTTACTATTTTATGACTTGCGGGGATGGTTAGTTCGGGTTTGAAAGGGTTCGAGTTGAAATCTGAACACTTAGTTACTTAATATTGGCTTAAAATGGTTAAGTTTGACTTTGGCTAACGTTTTCAGTAAATGACCTCGGAACAGAGATTTGATGATCCCAGTAGGTTCGTATGATAATTTTGGACTTGAGCGTATGTTTGTATCGGGTTTAGGATGACCCAGGAGCGTTTTGGCGCTTAAAGTTGAAAGTTGGATTATTGAAGGTTTTCAAGTTCTTTAAATTTTGTTTGAAGTATGTTTTGATGTTATCGAGGTCCATTTTGGAATTCCGAGCCTGGACTAGTTTCGTATGGTGATTTGTGACTTGCATGCAGAATTTGGTGTTATTCCGAGTAGTCTAAGTATGATTCGGCGCGTTAGGAGTTAGTCGGAAGAACTCGAAGTTCATAAGTTGATTCGATTTGGTTGGAGTGTGATTCTTAATTTTGATGTTGTTTTACGCGTTCCGAGGGTTCGAGCAAGTCCATTTTATGTTTACGAACTTGTTGGTATGTTTGGGAGAGGCCTCGGTGGCCTCCGGTGCTATTCGGATGACGTGCGGAACAGGTTTTGGCTCTGAAGAATTTCTGAAGCAACATAGTTCTGGTGCAACCGCACTTGCAAAGAATCTGCGAGCTCGTTGAAACGAGCTATTGACCGCAGAAGTAGCCTGGCGTGGGCCGGCCAGTGGTTGCAGAAGCGGAGCAGAAACCGCACCTGCAAACGCGCAGGTGCGAGGCAGTTGATCGCAGAAGCCCTTCGCCCGTAGAAGCGAGAATGGCAGACCTGGGCATGGTTTGCCCCTGTGATGAATTTTCCAGAGAAGCGGAGCCGCAGGTGCGGCAATTTGATCGCAGGTGCGAAACCACTGAAGGCAGTGAGGGTCATTTAATGACGGGATTTAGGCTATTTTGGCTCATTTCTTTCGCCTCTTGGATGATTTTTGAGCTCTTTGAAGAGGGGTTTTCACCTAGCTATTGAATATAAGTAATTCTTACCCAACATAAGTTTAATACATATATTGTGGGTAGATTTTAACATGAAAAATTATTGAAAATTTGGGTTTAGTTGAAAAACCTAGATTTTGATTAAAATGAGATTTGACCACGAAATTGGTTATGAAATTAAATAAAATTTACATATTTGAGTTCGTGAGGCTATGGGTGATAATTATCTTCGAACGTTTTCGGAATTCGGGCATGTGGGACCGGGGTTGAATTTTAGGAATCTTCCAATTTGGGTTGTGTAATCACTCTAATAGTTAAATTATGAACCTTTGAGCGTATATTGATTAATTTATATAGCATTTGGCTAGTTTCAGATTGATTAGCACCAAGTTGAGGCTTTAGAGCGGATTTGTGGACCGGGAGTGAGCTTGAGAACGAGGCAAGTCTCTTGCCTAACCTTCTAATAGGGAACTCATCCCCTTAGGTGTATCTTTGTTGTGTATTACTTGTGTGGGGAGATACGTACGCACGAGGTGACGAGAGTCCGTGCGTAGCTATATTCCTTGATATGTCTGGGTAGTCTTAGATCCATATCATGCTTTAATTGTATTATTGTGTTTATTATGTATATTGATTGTCTTGAATAGAGCTGAGAGTAGATATTTTAAAGTTGCAAATTTTCGATTTACATTTCTTAGTTTTGGAAGAATTGAGGAATACTTAATAGTTCTATGAAATCCATGTCCTCCTGCGTCGCAAGTACTCCCGCGAACGGGGGTAGACTTTCCTACTCTAATAGGACCGGGCCGGTCGCCTCGGCAGTACAATAACACTACTCCCATGGGAGTGGGCCATTCGCCTCGGCAGTATAATGGATGCATGTATGGTTCCTGCCGTTTGACCCTCGGCAGTGCACACAACATTTTTGGATAGGGCCGTACGACCACGACATAAATCGTGCGTAATAATACTCAGAGCCCAATTACACTTGATATTATTTTACGACTTGAGAGGTTATAATTTATTTATTTAATGACCAAAATTTGTGGAAGTTAGTAGGTGATAATTGGAGACTTTTAAATTGATTATTAGTTAAAGAATCATTTATTCACTACTTGTTATTGTGTTATTATCATTATTCACATATTCCATGTATATTAAGTACTTATGTAATTTATTTGTTGGCCCATAGTAAGTGTTGACGTCGACCCCTCGTCACTACTTCTTCGAGGTTAGACTAGATATTTACTGGGTACTTGTTGTTTATATACTCATGCTACACTTCTGCACTAATCGTGTAAGATATGAGTCAGGTGTATCTGCGAGTCATTCAGGCATGCACCCCCGTTACCCCGAGGCTTTGGTGAGCTGCTCTCTGAGGCCGTTCTGCAGCATCCGTAGTCTCTATTTTGTATTTACTTTCTGTCTACCCTATTTCAGACAGTAGCCTACTGCTTTGTATATTCTACTAGTTGCTCATACACTTGCGACACCAGGTCTTGGTACATGCTAGTAGACACTTTATAGCTTTTGAGCATTTATTTCATTGTATTTGCTCTTTTATCAGTTTTCACCTTACTTTTTTTTAAATATTTTTCACTTCTCATTTACTTATTAAAACAAAAATCAACTACTTTAAAATTATTAAAAAAAAATAGATACATGGCTAGTTCACCGTTGGCTTTCCTAGCCGCGATTGTGCGCCATCACGGCCATATAGGAGAAATTGGGTCTGACAATATGGTATCAGAGCATTAGGTTAATGTAGGTGTCACAAGTTGTGAGAAGGCCTAATAGAGTCTTGCGGAGACGTCCGTACTTATCTTCGAGAGGCTATAGAGTGTTAAGAAACTTCTTTTTCTTCATCTCCTATCATGTAGTTGATGTTGTGCTAAGTATCTTCCTCTTACTCTCTCATAGATGGTGAGAACGCGCACGACATGGAAGAGCTGCTCCGCCTGTTGCTAGAGGCCGAGGGAGGGCTCCAGCTCGTGGCAGAGGATGAGGGCGTCCTAGAGTCGCTCCAGTTATTCCACTAGTGGATCCAGTGGAGGATCCTATTATTGAGTAGCAGGCAAGGTGCCTGCAGCAGAGCCAGCCCCAGTGGACTTCATGTCCGCACCAGGATTTCAGGAGGTCATGGGCCGTATGTTACGGTTCATGGACTCTATGACACATGCTAGTTTATTTCTAGAAGACCCAGCCATATCAAGCGGGAGGGGGAGCACATACCCCTACTACTCAAGATCCAGGGCAGGCTACTGCCGTATATCAAACCTCGGACGCACTACCTGTGGGCAAAGCTTAGCCAGCTGCAACAGCTATACCTGAGCCCACACCACCTGCGGCCGGCGAGCCGTAGAAGCTATTGGATAGATGGACCAGGCTACATCCTCTTGTCTTTGGAGGTGAGCGACGTAAGGACCCCGAAGACTTTATTGATCGTTGCAGGGACAAACTGCACAACATGAGGATATTGGAGTCTCAAGGGGTGGACTTTACCACCTTTTAGCTGGAGGGCAGGGCCCGTGGATGGTGGCAGCCCTATGTTCTCGGCAGACCAGTAGGTTCTCCTCCCTTGACTTGGGACCAGTTCACACATCTCTTTCTGGATAGATAAATTCCACCCTCGCAGAGGGAAGAGTTACGATTTCATTTCGAGCAACTTCAACAGGGCCAGATGGTGGTGACCGACTATGATGTGAGATTTTCTGAGTTGTCTTGCCATGAACTTATGATAATCCCCACTGATGTAGAGAGAGTGCAGAGGTTTTTTGCGGGTTTGCACTCTGATATCCAGACCATTATGGCCCGAGAGGTTGAGATGGGGACTTCTTACGAGCTGGTTATGGAGATAGCTTAGAGGTTAAAGGGTGTTCGTCAGCGGAGCCGAGATCAGACACCGTGGGACAAGCAGTTTCATTATTCTGGAGGGTTTAGTAGTGCTCCGTCTGGGGGCAGAGGTCAGTTTGTGAGGGGTCAGTCCAGCAGGTCCACATATCTAGCACCACTGCCTTCTTGGGGGTGCTCCAGTGAGGCCCTATTTTAGCGCCATTCCAGAGAGCTCCTACCATCCACCAACTATTCAGGGTTCCTCCAGTGGGTATTCAGGACATCACGGTCAGACTTTAGGTCAGTAGTCCACTGTTCCAAGGGTTTGTTTCGAGTGTGGGGATCTTGGCCACATGAAGAGGTTTTTCCCCAATCATCAGGGCAAGGCAGTATAATAGGGTCATCAGCCTATGATTACAGCACCCATTGCTGCACCAACCGTCTGGCCGCCTAGAGGCGGAGGGCAGGTGGGTAGGGACGTCCTAGAGGTGGAGGCCAATAAGGTGGCGCTCCAGCTAGATTCTATGCCTTGCCACCCAGATCAGATGTACTAGCCTCAGATGTCGTGATCACAAGTATTATTTCTGTCTGCGGGGGATGCTTCAGTACTATTTGATCTAGGGTCTACATATTCATGTGTTTCATCTTTGTTTGCTCATTTTCTGGGTGTTCCTCGTGAGTCCTTGGGTACTCCTTTTTATGTGTCCATGCCAGTGTGCGATTCTGTTTATATGGATCAGATCTATTGGTCCTGTATTGTGACTTTATGTGGTTATGAGACTAGAGCGGATCTTCTGTTGCTCGATATTATCGATTTTGAGATCATCCTGGGCATGAACTGGTTGTCTCCATATCATGCTGTCCTTGATTTCCATGCCAATACTGTTACCTTAGCAATGCCAGAGTTGCCTAGATTGGAGTGCAAGGGTTCATCCGTCAGTGCATCTAGTCAGGTTATCTCTTTTATGAAGGCTCGACACATGGTCGAGAAGGGATGTTTGTCTTATTAGCTTATGTTTGAGATATGGTGGCAAATACTCCAGCGATTGATTCAGTGCCCGTGGTTTGGTAGTTCTCCGGATGTGTTTCCTTCTGATCTTCCAGGCATGCCACCACATTGTGATATCGATTTTTGTATTTACTTGGCTCCAGTTACCCAATCTATCTCTATTCTACCGTACCGCATGTCTCTGAAAGAGTTGAAATAACAACTTGAGGAGTTTCTAGAAAAGGGGTTCGTCGGACCGAGGGTGTCTCCTTGGGGTGCACCCGTGTTGTCTGTGAAGAAGAAAGATGGGACTATGCGGATGTGCACTAATTTCTGTCAGTTGAAAAAAGTTACCATTAAGAACAAGTACCCGTTGCCACGTATTGATGATTTGTTTGACTAGTTGCAGGGTGCCAGGGTATTCTCTAAGATCGACTTGAGATCGGGGTATCATCAGTTGAAGATTCGGGATTCGGATGTTCCAAAGTTGGCTTTACGGACTAGATATGGCCACTATGAGTTTCTAATGATGCCCTTCGGCTTGACTAACGCCCCGACAATGTTTATGGATTTGATGAACCGAGTATTCAGGCCATATATTGACTCATTTGTCATTGTCTTTATTAATCACATATTGATCTACTCGTGTAGCATGGAGGAGCACGAGCAACATTTGAGAGTGGTGCTTCAGACCTTGCGAGAACATAAGCTATATGCTAAGTTCTCCAAGTGCGAGTTCTTGTTAGATTCTGTGGCATTCTTGGGGTATGTTGTCTCAAGAGAGCGTATTAAGGTAGATCCCAAAAAGATTAAGGCAGTTCAGATTGGCCTCGACCTGCCACAACGACCGAGATCAGGATCTTCTTGGGGTTGGCAGGTTATTATCGCTGGCTTGGGGATGGATTCTCATCTATTGCAGCACCTTTGACTAGATTGACCTATAAGGGTGTTCCGTTCCGGTGGTCCGATGATTGCGAGGTGAGCTTTCAGAAGCTCAAGACAACTTTGACTATGACACTAATTCTAGTGTTGCCTTCCGGTTCAGGGATGTATACTATGTATTCCAACGCTTCATACATTGGATTTGTTGTATTGATGTAGGAGGAGCGATTTATTGCATATGCTTCACGTTAGCTGAAGCCCCACGAGAAAAATTACCCCGTGCACGATTTGGAGTTGGCCGCAATAGTTCATGCTCTCAAGATCTGGAGACATTATCTTTATGGGGTGTCCGGTGAGGTTTACACCGATCATCGTAACTTGCAGCATATGTTCAAATAGAGGGATATCAACTTGGGGCAGCGCAGGTGGCTTGAGTTACTAAAGGATTATGATATTACCATCCTTTATCTTCTGGGCAAGGCAAGTGGTCGCGGATTCCTTGAGCATAAAGGTTGAGAGTATGGGTAGTTTGGCATTCATTTCGGCAGAGGAGAGGCCATTGGCTTGGGACATTCATCCCTTGGCTAAAAGACTTGTGAGGTTGGATATTTTAGAGCCCAGCCGAGTTCTTGCATTCGTCGTCGCTCAATCTTCATTATTTGAGAAGATCAAGGCTTGTTAGTTCGATGATCCGCACTTGTTGCTTCTCAGAGACACGGTACTATAGGGTGTTGCCAAGGAGGTTTTTCTCGGTGAGGATGGTGTTCTGCGGCTCCAGGGATGCCTATGTGTTCTTAATGTTGATGGCCTGGGGGAGAAGATTTTAGAGGAGGCACACAGTTCTCGGTATTCTATTCATCCAGGTGCTACAAAGATGTATAGCAACCCGAGACAACATTATTGGTGGTGGCAGATGAAGAAGGCCATAGTTGAGTATGTGGCGAGATGTCTAAATTGCCAGCACGTTAAGTATGAGCACTAGAGGCCAGGTGGCATACTCATGAAGATGACTATACCTGAGTGGAAGTGGGAGCGCATTACTATTCGTAGTTGGGTTTCCGTGGACCTTGCGGAAGTTTGATGCAGTTTGGGTCATTTTCGATAGGTTGACCAAGTCGACACATTTCATTCCGGTTGAGACCAAGTACTCTTCAGAGAGATTGGCCCAGATTTATATTCAGGAGATTGTTTGGTTTCATGGTGTACCCGTTTCCATCATATCAGATAGAGGACCTTAGTTTACTTAGCATTTCTGGAGAGCAGTAGAGAGTGAGTTGGGTCCAGTATAGATCTCAGCACAGCCTTTCATCCGCAGACCGACGGGCAGTCGGAGCAGACATTTTAGATATTGGAGGATATGCTAAGAGCATTTGTGATTGACTTCGGAAGGCAGTGGGATCAATTCTTGCCTTTGCCCAAGTCTACTTACAACAACATTTATCAGTCCAGCATCGAGATGGCTCCATTTGAGGCTTTGTATGGTCGGTGATGTTGCTCGCCCATCGGATGGTTTAAGCCTGGCGAGGCTAAGTTATATGGTACTGGTGAGAGATGCCTTGGAAAAGGTAAAGTTGATTTAGGAGCAACTTCGCACAGCACAGTACAGATAGAAGAGTTACGTGGTCCGAAAGAGTGTGATTTATCATTTACGATGGGCGAGAAGGTTCTCTTGAAAGTCTCGCCGATGAAGGGGATCATGAGGTTCGGGAATAAGGCAAGTTGACCCCAAGGTTCATAGGTCCATTCGAGGTATTGAGGAGAGTTGGGGAGGTTTCTTATGAGCTTGCCTTTCCTCCCAGTCTATCAGGAGTTCATCCGGTTTTCCACGTGTCTTTGCTCCGGAAGTATCATGCTGACAGGACGCATGTGCTAGACTACAACACAATTCAGCTCGATGAGAGATTGGGTTATGAGGAGGATCCAGTTGCCATTATTGGCAGACGGTTTCGCCAGTTGAAGTCCAAGAAGATTTCTGCGGTAAAGGTTCAGTGGAGGGGTCAACTAATTGAGGAGGTGACACGGGTGACCGAGGAGGACATGCTCATCAGATATCCACACTTATTCAGCACTGCAGGGATGATCCTAGAGCCGTTGGAGGACGAACATTTGTTTAAGAATGGAGAATTTAAAGACCCGACCGGTCGTTTTGCTTTCTAGATCCCCGTATGTGCTTTTACTATTTTATGACTTGCAGGGATGGCTAGTTCAGGTTTGGAAGGGTTCGGGTTGAAATCGGAACACTTAGTTCCTTAATATTGGCTTAAAATGGTTAAGTTTGACTTGAGTCAATGTTTTGAGTAAACGACTTCGAGACTGAGATTTGACAATTCCAGTAGGTTCGTATGATAATTTTGGACTTGGAAGTATGTTTGGATCAGGTTTAGGATGATCCGGGAGCATTTTGGCGCTTAAAGTTGAAAGTTGGCGCATTGAAGGTTTCCAAGTTCTTTAAATGTGGTTTGAAGTAGGTTTTGGTGTTATCGAGGTCCTTCTGGTCGCAAAAGTGAAGCAAGAACTACATCGAGTAGCTGATCGCAGAAGCGGAAGGGATCGCAGGTGCAGCACTTGCGCTGCAGAAGCGTGCTCGCAGAAGCGGTCCTTCTCCCACAGAAGCGAGAATGGAGTCCTGGGCATGGTCCGCACCTGCGATGAATTTTCCGCAAAAGCGGAGCCGCATGTGCGACAATTTGATCCCAGGTGCGAACCACTGGAGGAAGTGAGGGTCATTTAATGTCGGGACTAGGCCATTTTGGCTCATTTATTTCACCTCTTGGATGATTTTTAAGCTCTTTGAAGAGCGGTTTTCACCTAGCTATTGAAGGTAAAAAAATGCTACCCAAGGTAAGTTTAATACATAGATTGTGGGTAGATTTATAATGAAATTTATTGAAAATTTGGGTTTAGTTGAAAAACCTAAGTTTTGATAAAAATGAGATTTGGCCACCAAATTGGTTTTGGAATTAAATAAAAGTTACATATTTGAGTTCGTGAGGCTATGTGTAATAATTATCTTCGAAAATTTTGAGAATCCGGGCACGTGGGCCTGAGGTTGAATTTTAGGAATCTTCCAATTTTGGTTGGGTAATCACCCTAGTAGTTAAATTATGAACTTTTGAGTGTATATTGATTAATTTACATAACATTTATCTAGTTTCGGATTGATTGGCACCAAGTTGAGGCTTTAGAGTGGATTTGTGGACCGAGAGTGAGCTTGAGAACGAGGTAAGTCTCTTGCCTAACCTTGTAAGAGGGAAATCATCCCCTTAGGTGTATCTTTGTTGTGTATTACTTGTGTGGGGAGCTACATATGCACGAGGTGACAAGAGTCCGTGCGTAGCTATATTCCACGATATGTCTGGGTAGTCTTAGATCCACATCATACTTTAATTGTATTATTGTGTTTATTATGTATATTGATTATCTTGAATAGAGTTGAGAATAGAGATTTTAAAGCTGTAAATTTTCGATTTAGATTTCTTAGTTTTGGAAGAATTGAGGAATACTTAATAGCTCTGAGGAATCCATGTCCTCCGGCATCGCAAGTACCCCCGAACGGGGGTTAGACTTTCCTACTCTAATGGGATCGGGACGGTCGCCTCAGTAGTACAATAACACTACTCTCATGGGAGCGGTCTATGGTTTGTGCCATTCGACCCTCAGCAGTGCACACAGTATTTGTGGATTGGGCCGTACGACCTCGACATAAATCGTGCGTAATAATACTCAGAGCCTGATTACACTTGATATTGTTTTACGGCATGAGAGGTTATAATTTATTTATTTAATGACCTGAATTTGTGGAAGTTAGTAGGTGATAATTGGAGACTTTTAAATTTATAATCAGTTAAAGAACTAGTTATTCACTACTTCTTATTGTGTTATTATTATTAGTCACATATTCCATGTATATTTAGTATTTCTGTAATTTATTTGTTGGCCCATAGTAAGTGTCGACGTAGACCTCTCGTCAGTGCTTCTTCGAGGTTATACGAGATACTTACTGGGTATATGTTGTCGTACTCACGCTACACTTCTGTACTACTCGTTCAGAATCCGAGGCATGTGCATCTACTAGTCATTCAGGCGCGCACCCACTTTACCCTGAGGCTTTGTGGTGAGCTGCTCTCTAAGGCCGTTCTGCAGCACCCGCAGTCTCTCTTTTGTATATACTTTCTGTCTATCCTATTTCAGATAGTAGCGTAGTTCTTTGTATATTCTACTAGTTGCTCATACACTTGTGACACCAGGTCTTGGTACATACTAGTAGACACTTTATGGCGTTTGAGCATTTATTTCACTGTATTTGCTCTTTCATCAGTTTTCGCCTTACTTTATTAAATTTTCCACTTCTCACTTACTTAATAAAATAAAAATCAACTACTTTGAAATTATTAAAAAAAGAAAGATACATGGCTAGTTCACCGTTGGCTTTCCTAGCGGCGATGTTGGGCACCATCAGAGTCCTATAGGAGAAATTGGGTCATGAGACTCGAGGTGACGAGTACGTACTCGGGCTTGTATGTGTAAATTCTATCGGTTTAAACTCTTAGGCATCCTTTATGCATTTATTGGAATTGTTAGCACATGTTATATCTCTATTCATCATGTTCGCTATTATATGCTTCATTGGAAGTTGTCGTTATATGTCACATTCTTTTCTTGCCGAGTTTTGCTCTTATAAGACTATTTGGAATTTTTACTACTTAAACCATTACTTGAATTCTTTTGTTGTCAAGTTTGTGGAAATACTTGCACTATTGAGTTTATCCTTAAATAATTAATTTGAAATTGAAGTGATCAAGAACCATTAGTTTATTTTACTTGAAGTGGTGTTTAAAAGAGGTGTTGTTCCTTGCTGAGTTACTTTTTAGTTCATGTTGTTGAAATTGGTATTGAGCTATAAAGGTCGTGATTTACATTGAGGCAAAGTTTTAAGTTGTGAAATACTATTCTATTGAGTTATTCACTTCCGGTTGTTTTGTTAAGACTTTGTGTACATTGTGGTTGAGCCATGGCTCCTTTTTGTAAAAAAAATACTGTTATTGTTAATTTTCTTGGCAAGTTGTGATATTTGGCAACTTGAGGTGAGATTTTTGATACGTTGTAATATTAATACGCATGCGGTGGTATAAGATTTGAGGTTAAAATGCATGCGATGAGATAAAGTGAGCTTGATATGCGTGGCTAGTAGGGAAGCTACTAGAAGTCATGTGGTGTGATATGGTGGCTAAAATGTGGGATGCTATTTCGGAAAAAATAATTTTAAAAACTAAATGCAAGGCTCCCCTGGTGGTATAAGGAAAGATTGTGAATTTATTTATGATTGAGCCTATGAGGCGGTACCTCGGTAGTGACTCTTGTTGATACTTTTAATTCTTCACTTGTGTTTTGGTTGTTTTGTTCCGTGTCATAATATCCCTTGTTTTCTTCTGTGATGCATTATTGCCTTAGTTCGTTGTAGCTATTCTCAGTGTATTTCTTTAATCATCCCATTCCTATTATTGTCATTACTGTTGTTGTTGTACTCAGTGTTATTGCACTGAGGGCTATGCGTGGTTGTGGTGTTGAAATTATTTTTAAGAAATGTTGTGGCATGTGGGCACATGTTGTGCAAGTCATTATATGGTGTTGTTATATTTTTGGCACACGTGATATTATTTATAGGATTGTTGGGGTATTCACATGTGAGTTGTCCGTGCTATTGTTATTATTGATATATGCACATGCAGCGTGACAAGGCGGGCTATATATGTGGATTGCGCATGTGGAAAAACAAGGTGTGAACATTATTTTGCGCATGTGGCGAGACAAGGCGAGCATTTACTATAAGGAATGATTTGTGATGACTTGTGATGGACTGGGGCATTGTTATGGTTGATATTTGTGTGGTGGTGTTCCTATCTTGTGTGAGTTGTGGGTTGTACAATTTTTGGTGATCATTTCTTATGTGCCATTCATTATCTCTACTCTTACTTGTTGACTTGAGTTGTGATAGAACACTTGCACAAGCATACACATAATTGATCATCCATATCAGTTTAGGAAGATGAATCTTGATGTTATTGGCACATGAGTTGTCCATGCAGCACGTGAGTTTTCGGTGCAACACGTGAGTTGTCCATGAGATTGTGCTTTGATATGTGGGCACGAGGTCCCGTGAGTATATGATAGTGGGTTCAGACCCGTGATTTGTGATTATGAGATAAGGTACCACGAACAGACTTTGTTGTGAAAAACTTGTGATAGGAAACTTGATTTATTGGTTGTCTTTTGTGTTCTTTATCTGATTTTAATGAAGTTTTCCTGGTATTGTTATTGCTTTACTGCCAATATGTAAATGTTGAAATTGTTGGTACTTACTGATTCCCGCCTTCCATTATTAGTTATATACTGTTATACTACACATGTTATTTGACTAGTGAGTGTCTTGACTGTACCTCGTCACTACTCCTTCGAGGTTAGTCTTTGATACTTACTGGGTATCGACCGTGGTGTACTCATACTACACTTATGCACATTTTTGTGCTGAGCCAGGTATTGGAGATATCATACTCAGGTAGAGTTAGCATATTGGTCGCGAGGATTCAAGGTAGAGCTGCTTGGTCGTCGCAGTTCCTTGGAGTCTTTCCTTATATTGTACTGTCAGCTATTATTTGAAAATTATTGTATTTCGATCCTTGAGATCATTCCATATATTCAGCTAGAGTCGTGAATCAGTATTACCAGTCTTGGGAGGTTGTTATGACTATTGCCACGTAGGATTATTTTCGCTTTGTTTCGGTACTTGTATTAATTTATGTTTAAAAAATGGCTTAAATTGTTATTGTAATCGGCTTACCTAGTCTTAGAGACTAAGTGCCATAACAACGCCTATGGTGGAATTTTGGGTCGTGACACATACCAACAGTGAGCGCATGTACTGTTGAGTGCTAAGTGCGATTGCCGAGTGATTGGGAGTGTAGAGTGATTGGGAGGTGCTGAGTGATTGAGCATGCTAAGTGAGGTTTACTACTCCGAGAGTATGAGCGCATGAGTTTATCACTGAGGTGCATTACATTTGACATTCATACTTGGCATGTAGGCACACAAATGTACTTTCCTCATGTTATCTGTTAATGAAACATCTTATCTGTTGTTGAAAGTTTTTTGGAAATATCACAGTTTTCTGATATACTCATATTTTGGTGATTTCGGTGAAAGATTTAGGTTTTTACTATTTTATGTGAGAAGCTTGCTTATTTTCGTAATTGAGAATGAGCTGGGCATCATATCTTGGAACTATTACTTGTACTGCTCTTATTATATTATTACGAGTTGTTCTTGATTATTGGTGTTGGACTCTGACCGTTTCTTCAAGCTCGTCACTACTTTCAATCTAAGGTTAGGTTTGTTACTTATTGAGTACATGGGATTGGTTTTACTCATACTACACTTCTGCATCTTACGTGCAGATTTTGGAGCTGATGTTGCTGTGTATGGCATGAGCTGTCATTGAAGATGTACATGCTTTACGGTTACCGCTGCCTCTTGTTCATGGTAGCTTTAGATTTATAAAAATCTGTTTATGTATATTTTGGACAGATGATGTATTTTCATACTAGCTTTGTGAACTCTAAATCTTAGAAGCTCATGATTTGTATTACCGGTCCTTGGGGAATTGTATAAAGTTCAGTTATGTCATCATTTATTTTTCTCAGTAAATCTCAATTGATTTAGATTGTTGTTAATTGGTTTACCTAGCAGGTTGGGTTAGGTGCCATCACGACTAGTTGGATTTTGAGTCGTGACAAGTTGTATAAGAGCTCTAGGTTCATAGGTTATACAAGTCATGAGCAAGTGTCTGGTAGAGTCTTTCGGATCGGTATGATGATGTCCATACCTATCTTTGAGATAAGGCATTTAGGATAAAATTCCTATTTTTATTTTTTTTATCTTGCGACATTGATTCAGCTTTAAGCGTACCGATTTGAATTCCTTTCACTCACTCGTATGCATACGTGAGCGCTCGGTATCCACTGTGCATTGATGTCTTGTGATTCCATAGATGTGTTTTCTATGTACTGATAATGGTCTAGTCTGGAGGACTGGAGGCTAGGTTTTGACAATAGCTTGAGCACAGTGGTTTCAGTTGTGTGAGCACGTGCGTTTAGAATTATATGTATGGTAGTGTCCCTATGAGTGGAATTTGTGGCTCAATGAGTGGTCAGACGACTATATGATGAATATGATGTGACTGCCGGATGTGTTCCCATAGTTTTAATGTGATGAGAACAATTTGCTTGAGATGTAAAAAGGACTATTGGGTGCTTGATTTCTGTCTTGATGTGACGTATAGTCTCGAGTTATGAGTGTGTTGAAGGATCTTTCATGTTGTTTAATTATGGAACGAATTAGATTCTCATGTCTTGTTGATGAGTTCAGACTAAGGTATATTAAGTGATTGCCTAGTAATTGTGGCTGCGAAGGGGTATAGAAATATGCCAATTTGAGGCTAAGCAGGTGGGTTATTTCCTGCGAGGTGGTCTACGGACGAATGATCCTTATGATGTTATGTGGAGTCTTTCTTTTCTACCAGTGGGTTATAGGTGTTGCGATTTGAGCTTGGATTTGTTGAGAAAGTCAACTTGACTCTCACGAGGATGAAAGCGAGCTTAGCAGGTGATTTGAGGTATTATATGGTTTGTGTTACATGAGCTTAGGAAGGATTTAGTTTAATTTCACTACGGTATTATGGTAGTAATAGAGTATGGGCATTGTGAGTTATCGAGTGTTTTGATCTATGGATTTGAGCCAAGTGGGGGAGTCTGATATCAACGATTTGATTGCATGGTTACGTGCTGTATTGGTTTTGTTATGAGGCATACTTGTGGATCGGTTATGACTTGCAGAGGTTGGTTTTCAGGATGACTTAAGCAAGGAAATTTCTAGATGCATGATGTATTACACTTTATGGTTATATGGGAATCATGGAGTGATTGAGTTGTTATTCATGAAGGATGTAGTGCGCATAGAGTAGGAATTTGCTCGGTTGCGTTAAGGCGGGGTTACTTCTTTGGTTGTTGTCCTGCTAATGGGGCATAGTTCGTTCAGCACGTTTGGGAGGTGCAATTGGGATTTGAGAAGAATGGATGAGTCTCCATAAAGTTCTAATGGATTCAAGATTTATACGTAGCAATTGAGAATTTTTCGGATTTGTATATGGGTAGAATCTGATATTTACATTGTATGGTGTCGGGACTCGCGATATTTATATATCATTATGGATTCTATACTTCAGTACCAGGAGGTGAAAAAAAGGCTTTAGATTCATAAAAGGTCTCTTCACAGGGGGTGTCTCGGGTGTGGTACTTTCGGTGTGCTTAAGAGGGAATACAACGACTTATGGGTCTTAGAGCGGTGTAGTTTTATTCTCTTGCGGTGAGATTTGGGGTAAGGATCGTGGTATTTTGGCAAGGAGAAGTGTCACATTGAGGGTAATTCAAAAGGAACTTAGAGAAATAGGACACCTTGGTAGTAGGTTTTATCAACACGGTAATGGATATGATCGGTTCTTTGGGTACTTATGATGTGGTGAGTCTCTACAGGTGTTTCATGGCAATACTCTTGGATTTGGAGACCTGCGCGGCTTAGTTGATTTAGAGAGATTCAGTTCTGATGGCTTGGTTATGTGCAAATGGGTTTCTACCCCGGTTTGAGATTGATATTTCATACTGGTGTGAGGAGCATGTTGCGTATTATAATTTTCTCCTGGAAGGAATCAAATGGAAGGTTTCTGACTGATCGGGTATATATTCTGCTGGTGACTCAGAGTTGATTATGAGATTCTCGTGTTTCAAATGATGGCATGATAGATGCAGTGTGTTGTGTGGGATTGAGATTTGCATGTGCAAGGTCACGGTTCAGTTTTGGAAGGGAAGGTCATGAATTCTTAGACAAAATGGACGGTTTCAGATGACTAGATGAATGCTATTACTACTTGGTATCGCCTGAGAAGGATGCGCATTTCAGAAGGCGCACTATTTTTGACTTACAGATGCTTCATTGGTAGGTACTCGCCTGGTTGATCGACTGTTGGTGTTCAGATTTTGCTATGTGGCATGGAAGAATTATAGAAGTATTTCTCGTGGGGATGATTATGTATGATAAATTTATTAGTCATTCGAGTGGTGGAGTTAGGATCGGCTATGGTGATTCATGTGTTGTATGTATTTAGGGACTGGGAGATCTCAGAAGTAAATTGTTTCAAGGTTGCTTACTGTGAATATGTGGCCAACGTTAGCTAGATGGTAGTAAGTGCTATGGTTAGGTCATTTGGAGGCTATTTATCCATATGGGGATGGACGGAGTTGATTTGGTGGCCCATTGGTAGGCCCGAGAAGGATGCGTATTCTACACTGGTTCAGATTTGTTGACTCAGCACCATTATTGTTGAAAGGTGCGTCATTCAGTTAGAGTTGAGCTTGTTCGTGTTCTGATATGTTCTATGTGTTACTCTTCTATGCTGCGAGGGATTGTGATTCATCGGTTATATGCACACATGATGTGGTTCTATTCGGGCCTTTGTAGCAAAATTTGAGCGAGATGATTATTGGGGTGTTGAATGGTTGATTGCGCCTTGGTTATGTTCTCTCTGGGCCATGGTATATCGTGTTATTTTATTCTCAATGATTATGGTCATGTACTTCGTGTATTTGATGTTGAATTGCATGTAGTTGTTGATTTTGAGCATGGTGGCTTGAGGTATTTCATATGGGCCGGTGTTTGGATTGGTTACGCATTGCAACGGGGCTATGTTGGGATATGATCCTCTGTGTTAGATTCGTGTTTCTTGGTTCTACTATGTATGATGGGATGTAGCATTGCGGTTCAGGTGGTCCTTGTTGAGCTTGCGGGACGGTTCTCTCATTTGAGTCATTTTCCATTTTTGGGTGCATTTGAATTGTTGCGTATTGGTGTACGGACTGCGCGGTTTATGGCTTAAGGTTGTATTGGTGTGGCATGTCAATAGAGTGGCTGTATTTGATGAGATGAGGTCGTTGGACCTAGAATGGGTGCTATCGGATTTGATTGCGGTATATTTGGAAGGATAATGTCACTGATCGGCTTAGAAATTGGATATAGTTCTTGTCGAAGGAGGGACAACTCCATGAGTTGTTGATCTGTGAGTGGTTATGAGTTTCTGTATGTTTCTTTCATTATTGGTAGTGTACGAAGGTTTGAACGAGGTTTTATTTGATATGAGGTTTATTACCGGTATTAGGTTTGTTTTGAGCAGCTACTATGATCAAGAATTAATGCTACGCGTATGCGAGTTGTGTGGTATAGAATGTGATTACATCTTGGGTTATGGCTATGGCTTTATACATCTTGTTCAAACTTATACCATGTGTAGATGCGAGATTCGAGTCTTGTAAGAAATTTCGAATGTTGGAAATTGGTTTCTAAGGCTTACAGACTAAGGTTAAAGTAATGATTTTCAGTTATGTTGTGTTGTCAGACTTACATGGATTGGGGTGACGTGGGACCACCCCCGGGCATGTGCATGGTAAGGTTACACGGTGGTTTGATGGCTTTGGAACGACTATGTGCATGTTCGAGGACGAACTTATGTTTAAGTGAGGGAGAATGTAACGACCCGACCGTTCGTTTTGAGAATTTGCATTTCGCTCGGTGGTTTGAGGGCCTAAGTAGCTTCATATGATGTATTATGACTTGTGTGAATCGTCAGTTTTGGTTTTCAGGTGTTCCGGAATTAGTTCAGAAGAATGAATTTCATGTTTGAAGCTTTAAGTTGGAAGAGTTGACCAAGTTTGACTTTTGAGTATTTGACCTTGAATCGGAGTTTTGATGCTTCTGTTAGGTCCATATGGTGATTTTTGACTCGGGCATATTCCCAGATTTGCATTTGAATATTTCTAGAAGGTTTCGACACTAATTGGCGAAAATTGACAATTTGAAGGTTTGGAATGTTCATAAGTTTGACCGAGAGTTGACTTTGGTGATATCGGGTTTGGATTTTTGTTTTGGGAATTGGAAAAGTTTTGTTATGTCATTTGGGGTTTATGTGCAAAATTTGAGTTCATTCCGAGTTGTTTTGATATGGTTCTACATGAGTTTTGGAAGTTGAAAGTTCAAAAGTTCATTAAGTTCGACTTGAGGCGTGATTCGTGGTTTTGATGTTGTTACGGGTGATTTGAGGCCTCGAGTAGGTCCGTGTTATGTTATGGTACTTGTTGGCATGTTCGAAAGGGGTTCCGAGGGGCTCGGGCATCTTTCGAATCTATTCCGAACTTTTTTTCTTCAAGTTGTCATTACTGGTTCCTGCTGGTGTCTAGTGCCTCGACGGTTCTTTGCAATCGCAAAGATGGTGATGCGATCGCATAGAGGAAAATATGGAGCTGGGTATCTTTTCGCGTTTGTGAATAAACATCCGCGTTCATGTAGGTTATTGGAGCTTGAGCATCGCATTCGCGCAAGTGTGCGTGCGTTTGCACATCTAAGATATAGGCTGGGCAGGTCTTCATGACTTCTTCATCACATTCGCGTCCTGAGACCACATTCGCATAGAGATTCTTCAAGGCTGAGCATTTTGTGCTTCGCGATGACGAAGCTGGATCCGCGATCGCGTAGAGTATTTCAGGGGCATTGCATTTTTCTTCTTCGCAATCACGATGATATTTCCGCGATCGCGATTCATTGATTCCTCCAGTGATAAAAAGTACTCTATTTTCTGGAGTTTCGGCCATTTTAACTCTTTGTAGCTATGAAGCTCGGATTGAAGCGATTTTTCTCACATGGATTGGGGTAAGTGTTCTATACTCGATTTAGTTATATTTCGCGAATCTATCTTCGTTTTTGGCATTTGGATTATGAATTTGAAAGAGAAATTTGAGGGGTTTTCCTAAAATTTCATAAAGTGATTTTTTGAGTTTTGAGCATTGATTTAGAGTCGGATTTTAGTGAAACTAGTTTGGTAGGACTCGTAATTGAATAAGTTGTTGGATTTTGCGAGTTTTGTCGAGTTCTGAGGTGCGGGCCCCAATTCGACTTTTTAGTTGACTTTGAGCTTTTGATTAAAGATTCGACCTTTATCGATTGGGTTTGTTTCCTTTGTATTATTTGATGTTCTTGAGTTGCTTTAGGCTAGTTTCGAGCTGTTCAGAGGTCGGTACGCGCGGGATGAAGTTTCTAGAGTATTATTTGGCTTGCTCGATATTGGATTCGACTTGTTCGAGTTAAGTAACATATCTACACTTGGATTTGAGGGTATTTAACCTTGGGAACTGTGTTATAAAAGGTGAATTAAGGTGTCACGAACCAACCTTCCCTCCGTGAGAGGTTCGCCACGACTCCTAGTTTCTACGACTAGGTAAGCCTAACATTTGCGGAAAAAGCAATGAAATTGAAAGCATAAATCTTAACAACTCACAATGACAGGTAATTTAATAACTGAAAGCAATGCCGCTCGGCATATAAAATAACAACTCTCGAAATATACACATAATTTTTCCAAGACCCAGAACATCATAAGTCACAAGCTTCTAAGAATTTGACTAACTGTTCTATACATCAATATTTAGAAGTAGTAGAGGAAGAACTACACAAAGAGATAGAGGGGACTCATAGGTCTGCGGACGTGGCAGATGTACCTTGAAGTTTTCGTAACAACAACAGGTGCACAACTAAGAGTGAGGCTGGAATGATGTACCTGGATATGCACATGAAAACATATGACAGAAGAGTAGCATGAGCACACCACAATGGTTCCCAGTAAGTGCCAAGCCTAACCTCGGTCGAGTAGTGACAAGGTCAGGTCAGGCCCACTGGTCAATAATAAATAAGTCAGAAAAATATATAATATAATAATAGACTAGAATTTAACAAACGGAAATGCAACAAATAATAGTACAACACACAGGTTAAAAAACAGGAAATCTCCCGAGATACCATCTCGTAGTCCCAAAATAAATATGCAGGGAGAACTCCCGAGGTACCGCCTTGTAGCCTCAAAAGTAAATGTGCAGGGAGAACTCCCGAGGTACTAACTCATAGTATCAAAAGTAAATGTGCAGAGAGAACTCCCGAGGTATTGCCTCGTAGTCTCAAAAGTAAATATGCAGGGGGATCTCCCGGGATATTGTCCCGTAGTCCCAAAGTAAACATGCATGGGGGATCTCCCGGGATATCGTCCCATAGTCCCAAAGTAAATATGCAGCTCAAACAATGGAGATAACAATTACAATAGGAAAACCTGTAGTTTAGACTAAGTACAAGTCAAGAAAAAGAAGCAGGAATCCACTAAGCATGCTGCACAGAGATCAGATAAATAATTAAGACACGTAGACATACTATTCTAGTCTAACAGGATAACTACAGATGCTAGTATAACACAATTAAAATGAAACAGGTTATTACTCAGTAAAAATCAGGTTTTGCAACAAATAGCCCGTGTACGCAGTCGTCACCTCACGTACAAGGCGCTAACATATCATAATAGTACCAAATCCTAAGGGGATTTCCCTACACAAGGTTAGGCAAGCCACTTACCTCAAACCAAACTCAATCAGTCGTTAACATTTTCTTTTCCATGAATATCCGACTCCGAATGACCCAAATCTTGCCAAAATCAATTATATATCATAAATATAACTATAAGAAGCTAATCTAATTAATGAAATCAAAGCTAAATCAAGAAATTAGAAAATCGCCCAAAAAGCCTCCCCAGGCCCACGTCTCAAAATAGGGTAAAAGTCACAAAATATGAACCCCCAATCACTCACGAGTCCAACCATACAAGAATTACTTGAATCCGACCTTAAATCGCCTTTCAAATCTCAAAATTTAGTCTAGTAAGTTTCTACCATTTCTCCTAAATTTCAACTCAAATCCCTAATTAGATGAGAAAATAGTAATAGATTCATGAAATATAGTCCAAACCGGGTTAGAATCACTTACCCCAACAATTTCCTTGAAGAATCCTCGAGAAATTGCCTCACACCGAGCTCTCAAGTCCCAAAATTGAAAATGGGAATCAAACCCTCAAACTTGATCTTTTTTGCCCAGGTGCAGAATTTCCCTCGCAGGTGCGGAAATGACTTAAGGTAGCTGGGTCCGCATCTGCGATGAAGGGGACGCACCTTCGAGTGCGCGCCTGCGGAAACAAGTCCACTTTGGCGGTCTCACTTCACACCTACGCTCCTTTGGCGTATCTGCAGGCATCGCAGTTTCAGAAAATTGCCTCGTACCTGCAACCTTTGAGCACCTATCCCACTCTGCTTCTGCGATAGACCTTGCACACGTGCGATCCCGCACTTGCGGTCTCTACACCGCAGGTGCGAAACACCAGAAACCAGAAAAATTTAGCCATTTGCCTAAATCCAAATTCAATCTGTTAAGCATCCGAAACACACCCGAGGCCCCCGGGACCTCAATCAAACCTACCAACCAGCCCTAAAACACCATACAAACTTAGTCGAGCCCTCGAATCACATCAAACAACGCTAATAACACGAATCACCCTCCTATTCAAACTTAATGAACTTGAAACTTCAAATTTCTATAATTGATTCCGAAACCTATCAAACCATGTTCCATTGACCCCCAATTTTGCACACAAGTCATATTCTACATTACCGACCTACTCCAACTTCCGGAATCAAAATCCGATCCCGATATCAAAAAGTTCACTTCCGGTCAAAATCTCCAAATATTCATTTTTCGCTAATTCAAGCCTAAATCAGCTACAGATCTCCAATCCACAGTCTGGACACGCTCCTAACTCTAGAATCACCCAACGAAGCTAATGGAATCGCTGATTCTAGAGTCGTCTTCATACAGTTCCAACTATAATCAAAATCCTAAGACATAATCTTCCCTTTAGGGACTAAGAGTCCCAAAACACTTAGAAACCACAACAATAACCTCCCGGCAAGACACAAAGGTAGAAAAAGATACGGGGAAAGCATTAAACTGGGGATCGGGGCTATAACTCTCAAAACGATCGGCCGGGTCGTTACATCCCCCCTCTTAAACAATCCTTCTTCCTCGAATGATTATAGACACATACCTGAAGTGGTGAAAAGATGAGGATAACGGCTGCGCATATCATGCTCAATATCCCAAGTCGCCTTTTCAACCGGCTGACCCCTCTACTGAACCTTCACGAAAGCAATGTTCTTTGACCTTAGCTTTCTGACCTGCCTATCCAAAATAGCCGCTGGCTCCTCAACATAAGATAGATCCTTGTCCAACTGGGCTGAGCTGAAATCCAACACATGAGATGGATCACCGTGATGCTTATGGGGTATAGAAACATGGAATACTGGATGAAATCCTGCTAGACTCGGAGGTAAGGCAAGCTCATAAGTAACCTCCCCCAACTCACCGCAACACCTCAAAGGGACCAATGAACCTTGGGCTCAGCTTGCCCTTCTTTCCGAAGCTCATAACGCCTTTCATAGGCGAAACCCGGAGCAAGATCCACTCTCCAACCATGAATGCAACATCGCGAACCTTCCTATCCTCATAACTCTTCTGTTTGGACTGGGCTGTGCGAAGTCGATCTTGAATCACCTTTACCTTATCCAGGGCATCCTGAACCAAGTCTGTACCCAATAATCTAGCCTCAACCGGCTCGAACCAACCCATTGGAGACCGACACCGCCTACCATACAGAGCCTCATACGGTGCCATTTGGATACTTGACTGATAATTGTTGTTGTAAGCAAACTACACAAGTGGCAAGAACTGATCTCACGAACCTTCAAACTCTATCATACACGCACGGAGCATATCCTCTAATATCTGACTAGTGCGCTCGGACTGTCCGTCCGTCTGAGGGTGAAATATTGTGATCAGCTCCACTCGAGTACCCAACTCATGTTGTATGGACCTCTAGAACCATGATGTAAACTGCGTACCTTGGTCAGATATGATAGATATCGGTACGCCATGAATCCTGACAATCTCGCGGATATAAATTTGAGCCAGCTGCTCGGAAAAATAGGTAGTCATCACAGGAATGAAATGGGCTGACTTAGTTAGCCTATCCACAATAATCCAAACTGCATCAAACCTCCGCTGAGTCCATGGAATCCCAACCACGAAATCCATTGTGATCCGCTCCCATTTCCACTCCGGGATCTCTAATTTCTGAAGTAACCCACCGCTGATGCTCATACTTCACTTGTTGGCAATTTAAACACCGATCCATATACTCCAATATGTCCTTCTTCATCCTCCTCCACCAGTAATGCAGCCTCAAAGTCTTGATACATCTTCGGCACCCGGATGAATGGAGTACCGTGAGCTGTGAGCCTCCTGGAGAATCAACCTATGTAAACCATCTATATTGGACACACATAGCCTGCTCTGCATCCTCAATGCACCATAATCCCCAATAGTGACCTCCTTAGCATCACCGTTATGGACCGTGTCCTTAAGGACAAGTAGATAGGGGTCATCATACTGGCGCTCCCTGATACGATCATAAAGAGAAGACCGGGAGACCACACAAGCTAATACTCGACTCAGCTAAAAATTATCCAATCTAACAAAGTGGCTACCTAAGGCCTGAACATCCAACGCCAAGGGCCTCTCTGCTGCTGGTAGATATGCTAAGCTCCCCAAACTCTCCGCCCCATGACTCAAAGCATCGGCCACCACATTGGGTTTCTTCGGATGGTACAAAATGGTGATATCATACTCCTTAAGTAGCTCTAACCACCTACGCTGGTGCAATTTAAGATCCTTTTTCTTGAATAGATGATGCAAACTCTGATGATTGGTGTAGATCTCACAAGGGACACCATACAAATTGTGCCGCCAAATCTTCAAGGCATGAACAATAACTGCTAACTCAAGGTCGTAGACATGATAGTTCTTTTCATGCACCTTCAACTGTCTGGACGCATAGGCAATCACCCTACCGTCTTGAATCAACACCGTGCCGAGACCAATCTGTGACGCATCTTAATATACAGTATAAAACCCCAAACCTGTAGGCAATACCAATATTGGGGCCGTAGTCAAACCTGTATTGAGCTTATGAAAGCTCTCCTCACACTCCTCTGTCCACCTGAACGGAGTACCCTTCTGGGCCAGCCTGGTCATAGGTGCTGCAATAGATGAGAAACCCTCTACAAAATGACGGTAATACCCCGCCAAACCAAGAAAACTCCGGATCTCCATAGATGATGACGGTCTAGGCCAACTCTCCACTGCTTCCACCTTCTTCGGATCCACCTTGATCCCATTACTCGATACTACATGACCCAAGAATGCCACTAAGTCTATCCAAAACTCACACTTTGAAAATTTTGCATATAAATTCTTTTCCCTCAAGGTCTGAAGCACAGTCCTCAGGTGCTGCTCATGATCCTCCCGAGTCTGGGAGTACACTAGAATGTCGTCAATAAACACAATGATGAAAGAGTCAAGATAGGGCTGAAACACACTGTCCATCAAGTGCATAAAAGTTGTTGGAGCATTGGTCAGCCCAAAAGACATCGCAAGGAACTCGTAGTGACAATACCGAGTTCTGAGAGCAGTCTTCGGGATATCTGGAATGTAAATCAGTCTTGAAAAACACCTTGGAACCCTGTAACTGATCAAATAAATCATCAATACGAGGCAATGGATATCTGTTCTTCACTGTAACTTTGTTCAGCTGGCGATAATCAATGCACATACGCATAGAACCATCCTTTTGTCTTCACAAATAGGACCGGAGCACCCCAAGGTGACACATTGGGCCAAATGAAGCCCTTATCAAGCAACTCGTGTAACTGCTCCTTCAACTCCTCCAACTCAGGAGGAGCCTGATATGGAGGAATAAAGATGGGATGAGTGCCCGGTAACAAATCAATGCCAAAATCAATATCTCTGCCGAGCGACATGCCTGTATGATCAACTGGAAACACATCTGGAAATTCCCTCACTACTGAAACTGACTCAACTGTAGGGGTATCAATACTGACATCTCTCACATAAGCAAGATACACGTCACACCCCTTCTCAACCATTCTTTGAGCTTTGAGAAATGAAATAACTCTGTCGGGAGTATACTCTAAGGTGCCTCTCCACTCTAATTGCGGTAATCCTGGCATAGCTAGCATCACGGTCTTAGCGTGACAATCAAGAATAGCATGATGGGGAGATAACCAGTCCATGCCCAAGATAACATCAAAGTCTACCATACTGAGCAATAATAAGTCAGCTCTGATCTCAAAACCACTAAGAACAATCAAACACGACCGATACACGTGGTCCAAAACAAGAGAATCTCCCACATGAGTATACACATAAACAAGGGAACTCAAAGAATCCCGAGATACACCCAAATACGAGGCAAATTAAGAGGACACATAGGAATATGTAGAGCCTAGATCAAATAAGATCGACGCATCTCTATGACAGATCAGAACAATACCTGTAATGACAGAGTCAGAAGCAACTGCCTCTGTGAGAGCTGGAAGAGCATAATATCTGGCATGGCCTCCCCTTTTAGGGTGACCTCGACCTCCCCGATCTCCACCTCGAGTTTTCTGAGTAGGTGGGGAAGTAGCTGGTGCTGGAATCATAGCCTGAGGACCCAGTGGAGCACGCGGTGGCTGAGAAGTCTGTGGAGGTGCATCCCTCCCAAGTATGGGGCAATCCCTCACCATATGGTGAGTGTCTCCACACTCGAAACAAGCTCACGGAGGGCGTGGCTATTGTGACAGGAGCGGGCCAGGTCTACTGGGTTGGCCGCTAAAAGAACCCCATGCAGGAGGCACACTAGATACTGGCGGTGCATAATATGACCCTTAGAGCCTAGAAGGGGCTAGAATACCACTGGCGGCTGGAAGAGCTGAAAGAACGAGGCGACTCACATAACCCTTACCATTCGAACTGCATCTGGGGCATGAGTACCACTGTAAGTGTCAAACTCTCGAGACCTTTTGGCCTCCCTCTCCTCTCTATCCCAAGAAAGCAAGCCCTCCAATCACCTAGAAATACTCACAACCTTCTGATAAGAAATATCCATCTACAACTCCCAGGCCATACTAATGATGATACTGGGGTGGAGTACCTCAATAAACTAACGAACCCTCTCTCGAACTGTGGCAACCAAGGCCAGTGCGTTTCAGGCCAAATCACTGAAGCAAACTACATACTCTGACACAGCCATAGCACCCTGGCGTAGCTGCTCGAATTGTGGATGCCATGCATCCCTGAGGATCTAAGGGACATACTCTCTCAAAAACATGTCCGAGAACTTGGTCCTTGTAAGTGAATCTTCCTCGGCCGGACCACTCAACTCATAAGCACGCCACCACTGATAGTTTGCTCCTCTAAGCTAGAATGTAGTAAAAGAAACCTCACTTAACTTCGCTACGCCCATAATACGGAGAATACAGTGAAACTCCTCCAGAAAACCCTGGGCATCATCTATCGCCAATCCGCTGAAGGTAGGAGGGTGGTGCTTCTTGTACCTCTCAAGTCTGAGCTGCTCCACCTCGGAAGCTGCTGCACTAGCCTCGTGCTGAACCGGAGCTACCAGCTGCATCGGTATAAACTTTGGGACCTGGTCGACATGGACCCGCTACTCTAGGTACAGGCTGCGGGAGTATGTGCCCCTCCCCCCGTCTGAAATGTTGCATGAGCAAGTGGAATCAATCCAGCATGAGCTAGGGTGTTGAACATGCTCATGAATGGGGCTAGAGTCTCCTGGAGAGCTGGTGCAGCATCAGGTACCTCAGGTGCCTGCCCTCCAACTGGAGCTACTGGGGACTTCTCGGTAGAAGCTCGCGTGGGTGCTCTTGCTTCACTGTGTGGACATCCTCGGCCTCTACTCAGGCTTTGGCCTCTCGCGACTCTAGCAGGGGAACGAGTGCCTGGTCATCAGATCCGTCTTTACAGGTCTTCACAATCTGTGAGAAAGAATATTTAGAATTTTGATGTTAATAAATTTCGCACGACAAGGAATCAGAGAAGTGTAATTTTTCCTAATAGTTCCATAGCCTCCCGAAGATAAGTCCAAATTCAATCCTAAGCATCCAACACACACCCCAGGCCCTTTGGACCTCAACTAAACCTACCAACCAGTCCTAAAACACCATACGAACTTAGTCGAGCCCCCGAATCACATCATACTACGCTATAAACACGAATCACCCTCCGATTCAAACTTAATGAACTTGAAAGTTCAAATTTCTACAACTGATGCCGAAACCTATCAACAAACATATGATCGACCCCAAATTTTGCACACAAATCATATTCAACATTATGGACCCACTCCAACTTCCGAAATCGGAATCCGATCCCGATATAAAAAAGTCCATTTTCGGTCAAAATCTCCAAAAATTCGACTTTCGCCAATTCAAGCCTAAATCAGCTACAGACCTCCAATTCACAGTCCGAACACGATCCAAAGTACAAAATCACCCAACAGATCTGACAGAACCGACGAAATTAAATTTTGGAGTCGTCTTCACACAGTTCCAACTACAGTCAAAATCCTAAGACTTAAGCTTTCGTTTAGGGACTAAGTGTCCCAAAACACTCCGAAACCATAGCAACAACCTCTCGACAAGACACATAGGCAGAAAAAGATATGGGGAAAGCAGTAAACAGGGGATCGGGGCTATAACTCTCAAAACGACCGGCTGGGTCGTTACATAAGGTGACACGTATGTTAGTTGACGAGTGTTTGGGCGTGCATCGAGGTTATCATGATTTTAGTCAACTATTAGAGTGTGACCGAACCTGTTTTTTTGGTTATATCCTGTTACCTCCATGTTCTCCCTACTTGTTTGATTATATGATTTGTGAATCATGTTAGAAATCATATTTAGGCTATATGCTTACTCTGTTGAGACCCACCGCGGTCATTTATGTCGTTGAGTTATTTTCTTTTGGTTTCAGTTTATTCGGTTCGGTAACTTTGGTTTATTCGGTTTGAACACTAACTAGTGCATAGATTCATAGACTGTAATATTCTTAATTAAAGTATTCAAAAGTACAAAATTACAAACATTTGTTTTGTCCAAAACCAGCAAATATCAACTCAGAGAGAGAAAACTGTATATAAAGGAATAAATTTGATAATTAAAAATGTCTTTTTACTTGCTTAGAGTTAATTGATGAACTTAGAGAATAAAAGAAAGTAAAATTTTATATTTTTTATATTTATGTTATAATCAATAATATGTATTAATATAATATATACACACACACACACACACACACACACACACACGCACACACACACACACACACATATATATATATATATATATATATATATATATATATATATATATTTCGGTACGGTATCAGTATTTTGATATTTCATTTTAAAATACCAAATACCATACCTAATACCATTTTTTTAAAAACCTAAACCAAATACCATAACAAATACCAAATACCACAATTTTTGATTTAGGTATGGTAATTCGGTATTTACCAAATTATGCACAGCCCTAGTTCCGGTTATAGCTGCCTCTTGTTCATGGTATTTTTAGATTTATAAAATCTATTTATGTACATATCGGACAGATGATGTATTTATTTCATACTAGCTTTGTAAACTCTAGATCTTATAAGCTCATGATTTGTACTACCAATCCTTGGGGAATTGTATAAAGTTCAGTTATTTCATCATTTATGTTTCTCAGTAAATCCCAATTGATTTGGATTGTTGTTAAAGGCTCATCTTGCGGGTTGGGTTATGCGCCATCACGACTAGTTAAATTTTGGGTCGTGACAGTAATTCGGGGACAATTATCCCGGGATTGTAGTATTTTTTTATCCCCATGGGAGGGTGGGATAACTAATCTCGGGATAATTAATCATGAGATAATCTATTTTCCAACCAAACGACCCCTTAATCTATCTAATAAGGAGCTCAAATCATATAGGGGGTTCATATTTTTAACCTATCTATCTATCTATCTACAGTCAACCCTCTTTATAACAACCTCGTTTGCTCCAATAACTTTTTGATTTTAATAGTGAATGACTGTTATACACATATAACAAGATTTGATATTTAAATATTTTTTGGTGATTATAAATAAAAATTATCCAAAATTCAACTATTTTCCTTTTCCAATGTTACATATAAAAGATAAGAAAATTATTCAAATTTATAATCTAAAAAAATGCATATTTCACTTGTTAAATATTGAAAAAAGCTAATACATTGTTATACATTCATAACTAAACGTATAAAGATTTAAACTCTAAGTCACATATTTTAAAGCTACTTAGGAAAATAAATTCTTTCAAAATTAATGGAAGAACTTTGTAATTGTAGCTGATATAACACTTGAATTGACGAAGATTTATGTCCAATGTTTCAGCAAAAAGGTATCCAATAGCTTTCGCTTGAAGACAATGTAAGAGCTTAACAGTTAAATCTTCTATCTAACTATTATTTTGGCATTTGTCGAAGACCCGATGTCACAAGTGTATGAGCAACTAGTAGACAAACCACCTATGCTACTGTCTAAAATGAGATAGACAGAAAGTAAATACAAAAGAGAGACTGCGGGTGCTGTAGAATGAACTCAGAGAGCAGCTCACCACTATGCTTCAAGGTAACGGGGATGCGCGCCTGAATGAACGCCAGATGCATTTACCTCAAATCCTGCACGATTAGTGCAGAAGTATAGCGTGAGTACATAAGAAACATGTACCTAGTATGTATCCAATCTAACCTCGAAGAATTAGTGACGAGGGGTCGACATCGACACTTACTATGGGCCAACAAATATAGTACATAAATTCTAAATAGGCATGGAATACGTGAACAACAATAATAACACATTAGAAAGCAGTAAATAAATGATTTATTAGCTGATAATCAATTTAAAAAGCTCCAACATCTACGGGCTAATAAATGAATTATAACTTCTCAAACCATAAATATAATATCAAGTGTAATCGGGCTCCGAATTATCACGCACGATTGATGCTGAGGTCGTACGACTCGATCCAAAATAGTGTGTACACTACCGAGGGTCGAACAACACGAACCATAGATGCATCTATTATATTGTCAAGGGGCGTTTGAGCCGCTCCGCAAGAAGAGAGTATACTCTACAAACATCCGATTTAAAAGCTATCCCAAGATTAATACATAAGGAAAACACAACTTCTGTTAACGGTCAAGTAATCCCGCCAATACTCAAAGTAAGTGAAATACGATCTTTAAGAATCCTTTATCAAGCTTCAATATATTTAAGCACTTAAATTAAAAAGTAGGGTGCAAGCAATACAAGTATTTCATGATTTGGGTCCTAAAACTACCCGGGCATAAGCATGATTGTATCTACGCACAGACTCTCATCACCTCGTGCGTACGTAGCCCCCACAATTAGAAGCACATAATAATTTAAAACACCTATGGGGCAAATTCCTTCTTACAAGTTTAGGCAAGAGACTTACCTCATCCCAAAGCTCACTTTCCGGTCCACAAATCCACTCTAAAGCCTTAAGTTGGTTCCGAATAAATCCGAAGCTAGACAAATGTTACATAAATTGATCAACATACGCTCACAAGTTCATAATCTTGCTATTAGAGTAATTACCCAACTCAAATTGAAAGATTCCTGAAATTCACCCCGGTCCCACGTGCCCGGATTATGGAAATTTTCAAAGATAAATGTTACCCATAACCTCACGAGCTCAAATATATAATTTCTACCTATTTCCATAATCATTTTCGTGGTTTAATACAAATTGTAGAAAAATCTAGGTTTTTCAACTAAAGCCATGATTTCTACCATTTACATGTTAAGAATCTACCCAAAATTCGTGTATTAAATTCACATTTAGTAGGAATCACTTACCTCACGATGATAGACGAAAAGCCCCTCTCCAATAGCTCCAAAATCGACCTTCCCAAGTAAAAATGGTGGAAGAATGAGCCTAAGTCCGAATTAAATGAACCTCACTACCTCAGTGAACTTCGCACCTGCGATCACACTATCGCACCTGCGGCTCCACTTTTGCAGACACAATCATCGCAGGTGCGGACCATGACCAGGTCTTCCATTCTCGCTTCTTCGAGCCCGCTTCTGCAGCGAATGTGTCGCACCTACAAACCTAGGCCGGCTGGCACCCTTTCGCTTTTGCGATCGGCTTCCTCACACCTGTGCATTCGCAAGTGCGGTTCCTGCTCTGCTTCTACAACCACTGGCCGGTCCATGCCAGGCCGCTTCTGCGGTCATTGGCTCAGTTCTATGAGAATGCACATACGACAGATTCTTCATAGGTGAAATTGCACCAGAACCACTAATGCTTCAGCCTCTTTCCAAGTTCAACCATGTTCCGCACATGTCCGAATAGCACCCCGAGGCCTCGTCCAAACATACCAACAAGTTCGCCATCATAAGACAGACTTGCTCGACCCTTCAAAATACGTAAAGCAATATCAAAACTAAGAATTTCACGTCAAACCAAATCAAATCAACTTATGAACTTCAAGTTCTTCCAACTTATTTCGAATGCGCCGAAACATGCCTAAACTACTCAGAATGACACCAAATTTTGCGTGTAAGTCTTAAATCACCATACGAAACTATCCCTAGGCTCAGAATCCCAAACAGACCTTGATAACATCAAAACCTACTTCAAACAAAATTCTAAGAACTTGAAAAGCTTATATGCGCCAACTTTCAACATTAAGCACCGAAATGCTCTCGGGTCATCCGAACACCGATATGAACATACGCCCAAGTCCAAAATCATCATATAAACCTATTGGGACCATCAAATCCCTATTTTGAGGTCGTTTACTCAAAACATTGACTAAAGTCAAACTTAACCATTTTAAGCCACTATTAAGGAAGTAAGTGTTTCGACTTCAACCCGAACCCTTCCTAACCCGATCTAACTATCCCAACAAGTCATAAAACCGTAATAACACCTATGGGGAGTCTTATTTAGGGGAACATGATTTAGAAATCAAAACAACCGGTTGGGTCGCTACATTCTCGATCTCTTAAACAAATATTCATCCTCGAACGGGTCTAGAATCATACCCGATGTGTCGAATAGGTGTGGATATCTGCTCCACATGTCCTCCTTGGTCTCCCAAGATGCCTCCTCAACTGGTTGACCCCTCCATTAAAATTTTACCGGAGAAATCTTCTTGGACCTCAACTGGCAAACCCGCCTGTCAACAATGGCAACTGACTCCTCCTCATAACAAGGCTCTCTTCTAGCTGAACCGTGTTGTATTCTAACTCATGCGACCTGCCAGCATGATACTTCCGGAGCATAGACACATGGAAAACTGGATGAACTCCGGATAGACTGGGAGGCAAAGCCAGCTCATAAGCAACCTCTCCAACTCACCTCAACACCTCAGATGGACCTATAAACTTGGGCTCAACTTGACCTTCTTCGAACCTCATGGTTCCCTTCATTGGCGAGACTTTCAAGAGAACCTTTTCGCCCACCATAAATGATAAATCATGCACCTTCTAATCCACGTAACTCTTTTGTATGGACTGTGGTATGCGAAGTCGCTCCTGAATAAACTTCACTTTCTCCAAGGCATCCTTCACTACATCAGTACCATATAAGCTAGCCTCACTGGGCTCAAACCATCCGATGGGCGAACGACATTGCCGACCATACAAAGCCTCAAATTGAGTCATCTCGATGCTGGGCTGATAATTGTTGTTATAAGCAAACTCAGCCAAAGGCAATAATCGATCCCATTGCCCTTCGAAGTCAATCACACATTCTCTGAGCATATCCTCCAAGATCTGAACTGTCCGCTTCGACTGCCTGTCGGTCTGCGGATGAAAGGCTATGCTGAGCTCTACCCAAGTCCCCAACCGACTTTGTACCGCCATCCAGAAGTGCAAAGCAAACCGAGGGATTCTATATTATATGATGGAAACAAGCACACCATGCAACCGAACAATCTCCTGAATTTAAATCTGGGCTAATATCTCTGAATAATATAGTGTCACAACCGGAATAAAGTGTTGATTTGGTCAACCTGTCGATAATGACCCAAACTGCATCGAACTTCCTTAAAGTCTGCGGCAACCCAACTACGAAGTCCATAGTGATGCACTCTCATTTCCACTCAGGTATAACCATCTGCTGGGGTATACCACCTGGCCTCTGGTGCTCATACTTAACCTGCTAGCAATTTAGGCACCTCGTTGCATACTCAACTATGTATTTCTTCATCCACCGCCACCAATAATGTTGCCTCAGGTCGCGATACATCTTCATAGCCCCTGGGTGAATAGAATACCGAGAACAGTGTGCCTCCTCTAGAATCTTCTCCCTCTATCCATCAACATTAGGAAAGCATAGACAACCCTAGAATCGCAGAACACCATCTTCACTGATACTAACCTCCTTGGAACCACCCAGTAGTATCGACTCCCTAAGAACCAACAAGTGCGGATCGTCGTATAGACGAGCCTTAATCTGCTCAAATAATGAAGACTGAGCAACGACGCATGCAAGAATTCGCCTGGGCTCTGAAATATCCAACCTCACAAGTCTGTTAGCCAAGGATTGAATGTCCCAAGCCAATGGCCTCTCCTCTGCCAAAATGAATTCCATACTACTCATTCTCTCAGCCTCTCTAATCAAGGCATCCGCAACCACATTCGCCTTGCCCGGATAATAAATGATGGTAATATCATAATCCTTTAGTAACTCAAGCCACCTGCGCTGCCTCAAGTTGAGATCCCTCTACTTGAACAAATGCTGCAAGCTGCAGTGATTGGTATAAACCTCACAGGACACCCCATAAAGATAATGCCTCCATATCTCGAGAGCATGAACTATCGCGGCCAACTCCAAATCACGTACGGGGAAATTCTTCTCTTGGGGCTTCAGGTGACGTGAAGCATATGAAATAACTCACCCCTCTTGAATTAATACACAACCTAGGCTAATGCGTGAAGCATCGCAAAACACAGTATACATCACAGAATGGGAAGGCAACACTAGAACTGGTGTCGTAGTCAAAGCTGTCTTGAGTTTCTGAAAGCTCGGCTCGCAATCATCGAACCACTGGAACGGTGCACCCTTTTGGGTCAATTTAGTCAAAGGTGCTGCAATAGATGAGAAGGCCTCCCCAAGCCAACAATAATAACCTGCCAACCCCAAGAAGCTCTTGATCTCGGTCGCTGTGGTAGGACGAGGCCAACTCTGAACTTCCTCGATCTTCTTGGGATCTACCTTAATACCCTCGCCTGATACAACATTCCCCAAGAATGCTACAGAATCTCGCCAAAACTCACACTTGGAGAACTTAGCATATTGCTTCTGTTCCCGCAAGGTCTGAAGCACCACTCTCAAATTCTACTCGTGCTCTTCCATGATACGTGAATAGATCAATATGTCATTAATAAAGACAATGACAAATGAGTTAATATATGGCCCAAATACTCGGTTCATCAAATCCATAAACACTATCAGGGGGTTAGTCAAGCCGAAGGACATCACTACTCAAGCTGTTCTTTCAACTCCTTCAACTCTTTCAGAGCCATGTGGTACGGTGGAATAGAGATAGAATGGGTACCTGGAGCCAAGTTAATACAAAAATCGATATCACGATCTGGTGGTATGCCTGGAAGCTCAGAAAGAAACACACCGACGAACTCACAAACCACGTGCACTGAATCAATCGCTGGAGTTTCTGCCACCATTTCCCAAACATAAGCTAGATAAGCCAAATAACTCTTCTCGACCATGTGTCAAGCCTTCAGAAAAGAGATAACCCGACAAGATGCATTGACATATGAACCATTCCACTCCAATCTAGACAACTCTTGCATCGCTAACGTAACAGTCTTGGCATGTCAATCAAGGACGACATGATATGGAGACAACCAGTCCATGCCCAGGATAACCTCAAAGTTAGTAATATCGAGCAACAGAAGATCCGCTCTAGTCTCATAACCACAAAAATTCACGATACAAGACCGATAGATCCGATCCACAACTACAGGATTTCCTACTAGCATGGACACATATATAGGAGTACCCAAGGACTTGCAGGGAACAACCAGAAAATGAGCAAACAGAAATGAAACATAAATGTATATACCCTGGATCAAATTGTACCGAAGCATCCCTACCGCGGGCAAAAATAATACCTGTTATCACGATATCTAAGGCTACTGCATATGGTCTGGCTAGAAAAACATATAACCTAGCTGGAGCGCTACTCGATTGGCCTCCACATCTAGGAAGGCCTCTACCCACCTGCCCTCCACCTCTAGGCAGCCGGACGGCTGGTGTGACAGTTGGTGGTGTAATCATAGGCTGATGACCCTACTGTACTGCCTTGCCCAGATGCCAGGGGAAGAATCTTCTCATATGACCAAGATCCCCGTACTCAAAACAATCTCTCAGTGCGGAAAATGATTGACCCTGAGTCTGACTCTGGAGACCTGAATGCCACGACCCAGTTTCTACTATGGGCGGTGATGGTGCCCAATGTTACTGCTAGGCAAGCTAACAGTGAATTAAACCATGTTATTTCTCTTTTAATATGCTTTCAAGTAATTAAATTCTATTTTATAAGAAATTAAGGAGTATAAAATTCAATAAATAAAACGAAGACCACTGAGTGGCAATCATACGGATATAAGTACTGCAAAATAATAAAGTCTACTAGTGTGTGTGCCAGGACCTGGTGTTACAAGTGTATGAGCAACTAGTAGAATATAAAAAACTCTAACTACTGTCTGAAATAAAGTAGAAAGAATATAAGTACAAAAGAGAGACTCTAGGGGCTGCAGAACGGCTCAGGGAGCAGCTCACCACTAGGCCTCAGGATATCTGGGATGCGCGCCGGTAGGACCGCCAGATGCACCTGCCTCAGATTCTGCACAATTTGTGCAGAAGTTTAGCGTCAGTACAAAAACAACATGTACCCAATAAGTATCTAGTATAACCTTGAAGAAGTAGTGACAAAGGGTCGACATCGACACTTACTATAGGCTAACAATATAAATACAAAAATTCTAAATAAGCATGAGTTATGTAAATAGTAATAACAACCCGATGATAAGAAGGAATGAATAATTCTTTCATAATTAGTAATTTCCAAGTTAGTTCCTTTCATTAGTAATAAAAACCTCACAAGCCATAAAATAATATCATGTATAACTAGGCTCCGCATATTATTAAGCACGATTTATGCCGAGGTCGTGTGGCCCGATCCCGAATAACGTGTACTGCCGACGGTTGTGCGGCACGAACCATAGACTCAACTATAATACCGAGACATTCGGTCTGCTCCACAAGAAGATAGGATACTTTAGGAACATCCAATTTAAAAGTTATTATGAGGGTAATACATAACGAAGCACAATTTCTATTAGCGGTCAAGTAACCCACTAAAACTCAAGTAAGTGAAATTCGGTCTTTTACAATTACTTTATCAAGTTCCAATATAATTTAGGCAATTTAATTAACAAGTAGAGTGCAAACATTACAAGTATTTCATGATTTGGGTCCTAAACTACCCGCACATAAGCATAATTAGTAGCTACGCATGGACTCTCGTCACCTCATGTGTACGTAGCCCCCACAATTAGAAGCAAATGTTAATTTAAATCACCTATGGTGTAAATTCCCCCTTACAAATCTAGGCAAGACACTTACCTTATCTAAAAAATTCCAGCCTCAAACTCACTCTAAAGCCTCAACTCGGTGCTGAACAATCCGAAACTAGTCAAATGTTGTATAAATTAATCAATACATGTTCAAAAGTTCATATTCTAACTATTAGAGTGATTACCCCACCCTAATTGAAGGATTCCTAAAATTCATCCCCGGGTCCATGTGCGTGGATTCCGAAAATTTTCGAAGTAAGTTTTTATCCATAACCTCACGAACTCAAATATGCAATTTTCACCCAATTCCATAACTATTTTCGTGGTTAAATCTTATTTTTATCAAAACCTAGGTTTTGCATCTAAACCCATAATTTTTACAAATTTACATGGTAAAATCTACTCATAATATATGTATTTAACTCACATTGGATAGAAATTACTTACCTCAAAGTGCTTGGTTCAAAATCGCCCAAGAGATGAAAGAAAATTAGCCAAAATAGCTTAAGTCCTGCATTAAATGGACCATTCTGCCTTCAACGATTTTTGCTTCTGCGGAGGGACAACTGCTTCTGCGGCTCCGCATCTGTGGAAAACTCATCGCAGATGCAGCCGCTCCCTAGTTGGCCTACTTATGCATCTGCAGACCATAGGCCCGCTTTTGCAGGACTGCTTATGCGATGCGAGTGTTGCACCTACGGATTTGACCGCTTCTACAGTTGCTTCCACCGCACCTGCGCGTTCGCAGGTTCACGCCATATCCCGTATCTGTAGTTTCTAGGTTGCCCATGCTGGGCCGCTTCTACGGCTGCTAACTCACTTCTGTGAGCTCGCACCTGCGAATGGCCCTCCGCAGGTGCGATTGCACCAGATGTTGGGTGCTTCAGCTATTCGCCCAAGGCTAAACCACCTCCACACATCGTCCAAATGGCATCTGGGCCCCCCAAGGGCCTGTCCAAACATACCAACAAGTTTGAAACCATAAAACGGACTCGCTCGCATCGCTGGAACACGGAAAATAACATTTAAACTAAGAATCTCAACCCAAAACCAATAGGATCAACTTATGACATCAAATTCTTTCAACTTACTCCGAACGCGCCGAAACATACTTAAACTACTCAAAATGACACCAAATTTTGCGTGCAAGTCTTAAATCACCATACAGAACTATTCTAAGGCTCGGAGACCCAAATGGACCTCGATAATATCAAAATCTACTCCAAACCAAATTTAAAGAACTTTAAAACCTTCAAGGTACCAACTATCAGTAGTGAGCGCCGAAACGCTCCCGGTTCATCCAAAACCCAATCCGAACATACACCCAAGTCCAAAATTATCATATAAACCTATTGGGACGATCAAATCCTAGTTCCGAGGTCGTTTACTCAAGATGTTAACTCAAGTCAAACTTAGAACTTTTTAGCCAACCTTAAGGAACCAAGTGTTCTGATTTCAACTCGAACCCTTCCAAATACCGAACTAACCATCCCGAAAATCATAAAACATTTGAAGCACATACATGGAGTCTTATCTAGGGGAACGAGGTTCTAGAAAGAAAAATGACCGATCAAGTCGTTACATTCTCCACCTCTTAAACAAATGTTCGTCCTTGAACAGGTCTAGAATCGTACTGGGAGTGCTGAATAAGTGTGGATATTTGCTCCGCATGTCCTCCTCGACTGGTTGACCCCTCCACTGAACCTTTATCGTTTAAATCTTCTTGGACCTCAAATGGTGAACCTGCCTATCAACAATGGCAACTAGCTCCTCCTCATAACCCATGCTCTCATCTAGCTGAACCGTGATGAAGTCTAACACATGCAACCTGTCGGCATGATACCTACGGAGCATAGACACATGGAAGACCGGATGAAATCCCGATAGACTGGGAGGCAAGGCAAACTCATTAGAAACCTCTCCAACTCGTCTGAACACCTCAAATGGATCTATAAACCTTAGGCTCAACTTGCCCTTATTTTCGAACCTCATAATTCCCTTCATCGGAAAGACCTTCAAGAGAACTTTCTTGCCTACCATAAATGATAAATCATAACGCCTTCTGATCGGCGTAACTCTTCTGTCCGGATTGTGCTATGCGAAGTCACTCCTGAATCAACTTTACCTTTTCCAAGGCATCTTTCACCAAGTCAGTACCATATAACTTAGCCTCGCTGGTCAAACCATCCGATGGGGGAACGACATCGCCGACCATATAAAGCCTCAAATGGAGACATCTCTATGCTGGACTGATAACTGCTGTAAGCAAACTCGGCCAAAGGCAAGAATCGATCCCACTGCCTTCCAAAGTCAATCACACATACTCTGAGCATATCCTTCAAGATCTGAACTATATGCTCTAACTGCCCGTTGATCTGCGGATGAAAGGCTATGCTGAGCTCAACACAGGTCCCCAACTCACTCTGTACTGCTCTCGAAAAATGCGAAGTAAATTGAGGGCCACTATCTGATATGATGGAAATAGGAACACCATGCAACCAAACAATCTCCTGAATATAAATATGGGCCAATCTCTCTGAATAGTACGTCGTTACAACTGGAATGAAGTGTGCCAACTTGGTCAACTTGTCGACAATGACCCAAACTGCATCAAACTTTCGCAAGGTTCGTGGCAACCCAACTAGGAAGTCCATAGTAATACGCTCCCATTTCCACTCGGGTGTAGTCATATGATGGAGTAGGACACCCAGACTCTAGTGCTCATACTTAACCTGCTGGCAATTTAAACACCTTGCAACATACTCAACTATGTCCTTCTTCATCCGCTGCCACCAATAATGCTTCCTCAAGTTGCAATACATCTTCGTAGCACATGGATGAATAGAATACCGAGAATTGTGTGCCTCTTTTAGGATCTTCTCCCTCAAGCCATAAACATCAGGAACACATAGGCAACCCTGGAGCCGCAGAACACCATCCTCACCGATATTAACCTCCTTGGTACCACCCTATATTATTGTCTCTTAGAGAACCAATAATAACTTTCCCCTCATGCATCAATACACAACCCAAACCAACGCGTCAAGCGTCACAATACACAGTATACATCCCCGAATTGAAAGGAAACACTAACACCGTTGCTGAAGTCAAGGCGGTCTTGAGCTTCTGAAAGCTTGCCTCACAATCATCGGACCATCAGAATGGAACACCCTTCTGGTTAATCTAGTCAAAGGTGCTGCAATAGATGGGAAGCCCTCCACAAACCGACGATAATAACCTGCTAACCCTAAGAAGATCTTGACCTCAGTCACCGCGGTAGGACGAGGACAACTCTGAACTACCTCAATCTTCTTGGGATCTACCTTAATATCCTCTCCTAATAAAACATGCCCCAAGAATGCTACAGAATCTAGCAAAAACTCACACTTGGAGAACTTAGCATATTGCTTCTGTTCCCGCAAGGTCTGAAGCACCACTCTCAAATGCTGCTCGTGCTCCTCCATGCTACGTGAGTAGATCAAAATGTCATCAATGAAGACAATGAAAAACGAATCAATATATGGCCTGAACACCCTGCTCATCAAATCCATAAACGTCCTGGGGCGTTAGCAAACGAAGGACATCACTAGGAATTCATAATGGCGATATCTATCATGCAAAGACGTCTTCGGAACATCCAAATCCTGAATCTTCAAGTGATGGTACCTCGATCTCAAGTGAGAACACCCTGGCACCCTGCAACTAGTCAAATAAATCATCAATATGCGGCAACAAGTACTTGTTCTTAATGGTAAATTGGTTCACTTGGCGGTAATCAATGTACATCCGCGTAGTCCCATATTTCTTCACAAATAACACTGGTGCACCCCAAGGAGATACACTCAGTCTGACAAACCCCTTAGCTAGCAACTCATCTAGCTGTTCCTTCAACTCTTTCAACTCTTTCGGAGCCATGCGGTACAGTGAGATAGAGAACACCCTGGCACCCTGCAACTAGTCAAATAAATCATCAATACGCGGAAACAGGTACTTGTTCTTAATGGTGACTTTGTTCACTTGGCGATAATCAATGTACATCCGCATAGTCCCATATTTCTTCTTCACAAATAATACTGGTGCACCCCAAGGAGATACACTCTGTCTGACAAACCCCTTAGCTAGCAACTCCTCCAGCTGTTCTTTCAACTCTTTCGGAGCCATGCGATACAGTGGGATAGAGATAGGTTGGGTACTTGGAGCCAAATCAATACAAAAATCAATATCACGATCTAGTGGCATTCCTAGAAGATCAGAAGGAAACAAATAGGAGAACACCCGGACTACGTGCACCGAATCAATCGCTGGAGTCTCTATACTAGCATATCGAACATAAGCTAGATAAGCCAAAAAACCCTTCTTGACCATGTGTCGAGATGTCAGAGAGAAGATTAGTCTCCACTAGATGCACTGATAGACAAACCCTTCCATTCCGTTCTAGGCAACTCTGGCATCAGCAAGGTAACAGTCTTGGCATGGCAGTCAAGGGTGGCGTGATATGGAAATAACCAGTCCATGCCCATGATGACCTCAAAGTCGGTCATATCAAGAACAGAAGATCCGCTCTAGTCTCATAACCACAGAATGCAACAATGCATGACCAATAGATCCGATCCACAACAACAAAATCTCCCACAGGAGTGGACACATAAACAAGAGTACCCAAGAACTCACGAGGAACACACAGGAAATGAGTAAACAAAGATGAAACATATAGATATGTAGACCCTGGATCAAATGGTACTCAAGCATCCCTACCTCAGACAGAAATAATGCCTGTGATCATGGTATGTTAGGCTACTGCATCTGGTCTGGCTAGAAAGGCATAGAATTTGGCTGTAGCGCCACCCGACTAGGCTTCACCTCTAGGACGACCCCTACCAACCTGCCCTCCACCTCTGGGCGGCCAAACGGCTGGTGGGGAAACTGGTGCTGTAATCATAGACTGCTGAGCCTGCTGCACAACCTTGCCTCGAAGCTTGAGGTACAACCTCCGCACATGGCTGAGATCCCCGCACTCAAAACAACCTCTCGGTACGGTGGACTGGTGACCTGAAGTCTGACCCTAATGGCCTGACTACCCATTGTAGGAACCCTAAATAGCTAGTGGGTTGTAGGAACTCTCTGGCATGGCGCTGAAATAGGGTTGCACTAGAGCACCCTGAAGAGGCGGTGATTCTACATAGATGGGCCTGCTAGACTGACCCCTCATAAACTGACCTCTGCCCCCAGCCGGGGCACCTCTGAATTATCCAGAATATCGAAATCGCTTATCCCTCATCACTTGCTCGGCTACGCTGACATACACCCTCGATCCTCCGAGCTATCTGCACAACTAGCTCGTAAGAAGTCTCCATCTCATCATATCAGGCCATAGTGGCCTGGATACCTGAATGCAAATCCCAAACAAACCTCCACACTCTCTCTGCATCAATAGGAAGTATCATAAGTGCATGGTAAGACAACTCAGAGAATCTCGTCTCATAGTTGGCCATTGACATCTGACCCTGCTGGAGCTGCTCGAACTGAAACCACAACTCCTCCCTATGAGAGGGTGTAATATACCTATCCAGAAAAATACGGGGGAACCGGTCCCAAGTCAAAAGAGGAGAATCTGCTGGTCTACTGAGGAGATATGATTGGCACCACCTACGGGCCCTGCCCTCAAGCTGGAAAGTAGTAAAATCCACCCCATGGGACTCCAATATCCTCATGTTGTGCAGTCTGTCCCTGCACCGATCAATAAAGTCCTGAGGGTCCTCATGTCGTTCACCTCCTAAGATAGGAGGATGAAGCCTGGTCCATATGTCCAATAGCTTTTGCGGCTCACCGATCGCAGCTGGTTTGGGCTCAGGTATAGCTGTTGCAACTGGTTGGGCTCCGTCCATGGGTAGTGCATCCGAGGTCTGATACACGGTAGTTGCACGCCCTGAAGCCTGAACGGTAGGGGTCTGTGCTCCCCTTCCCGCCTGAGATGTGGCTGGATCTGCTGGAAGTAAATCAGCTTGAGTCATAGAATCCATGAAGCGCATCATACGACCCGTGACCTCCTGAAACCTGGAGCGGACATGAAACCTGCTGGGGCTGGATCTGCTGCAAGCACCTCGCCCTGCTCCTCAATAATAGGATCCTCTACTGGATCCGCTGGTTGGCATAACTGGAGAAACTCCGGGAAGCCCTTGTCCTCTACCACGGGCTGGAGCCCTCCCTCTGCCTCTTCCTCGACCTCTAGCAACATAAGGAGCAGCTCCTCCATGGTTCGGAACATCCGCTGCGTGCGTTGTCACCATCTATGAGAGAATAAGAGAAAGATACTTAGTACTACATCAACTACATGATAGGAGATGAAGAAAGGGTAGTTTCCTAACACCCTATAGCCTCTCGAATATAAGTACAAATGTCTCCGCACCGATCCACAAGACTCTATTAGGCCTGATCATAACTTGTGAGACATATGCGAACCTAGTGTTGTGATACCATGTTGTCACGACCCAATTTCTACTATGGGCCGTGATGGCGCCGAACGTTACCACTAGGCAAGCCAACAATGAATTAAACCATGTTATTTCTCTTTTAATAAGTTTTCAAGTAATTAAAATCTATTTAATAAGAAATTCAGGAGTAGAAAATTCAATAAATAAAATGAATACCACTGAGTGGCAATCATAGTGATATAAGTACTCCAAAATCATAAAGTTCACTAGTGTGTGTGCTAAGACCTGGTGTCACAAGTGTATGAGCATCTAGTAGAACATACATAACTCTAACTACTGTATGAAATAAAGCAGATAAAATATAAGTACAAAAGAGAGACTCTAGGGGCTGTAGAACGGCTCAGGAAGCAGCTCACCACTGGGCCATGGAATATCTGGGATGCGCGCCGGTAGGACCGCCAAATTCACCTTCCTCAGATCCTGCAAAATTTGTGCAGAAATGTAGCGTGAGTACAAAAACAACATGTACCCAGTAAGTATCTAGTTTAACCTTGAAGAAGTAGTGATAAGGAGTCAACATCGATAACTATGGGCTAACAATATAAATATATAAATTTTAATTAAGCATGGGTTATGTAAATAATAATAACAACTCGATGATAAGCAGGAATGAATAATTCTTTCACAATTACTAATTTCCAAGTAAATTATTGTCATTAATAATCAAAACCTTACAAGACATAAAGTAATATCAAGTATAACTAGGCTCCGAGTATTATTAAGCACAATTTATGCGAGGTTGTACGACCCGATCCAGAATAACGTGTACACTGCCGACGATCGTGAGAGAACTATAGATACATCTATTCTATTGCCGAGGCGTTCGGCCTGCTCCACAATAAGAGAGGATACTTCATGAACATGCGATTTAATAGTTATTACGAGGCTAATACACAACGAATCACAATTTCTATTAGCGATCAAGTAACCCGCCAAAACTCAAGTAAGTGAAATTCGGTCTTTTATAATTCCTTTAGCAAGTTCCAATATAATTTAGGCAATTTAATTAACAAGTAGAGTGAAAAAATTACAAGTATTTCATGATTTGGGTCCTAAACTACCCAAACATAAGCATAATTAGTAGCTACGCACGGACTCTCATCACCTCGTGCGTACGTAGCCCCCACAATTAGAAGCAAATATTAATTTAAATCCCCTATGGGGTAAATTCCCTCTTACAAGGCTAGGAAAGATACTTACCTTATCTCAAAGCTCGCTTTCCGGCCTCAAACTCAATCTAAAGCCTTAACTCAATACCGAACAATCCGAAACTAGTCAAATGTTGTATAAATTAATCAATACATGTTCAGAAGTTCATATTCTAACTATTAGAGTTATTACCCAACCCCAATTGAAGGATTCCTAAAATTCATCCCCGGGCTCACGTGCTCGGATACCGGAAATATTTGAAGAAAGTTGTTACCCATAATCTCAAGAACTCAAATATACAATTTTCACTCAATTCCATAACCATTTTCGGGGTTAAATCTTATTTTTATCAAAACCTTGGTTGTTCATCTAAACCCATAACATTCACAAATTTACATGTTATAATCTACCCATAATCTATGTATTTAACTCACATTGGATAAAAATTATTTACCTCAAAGTTCTAGGTGAAAAACCCCTTCCTAGAGCTCCAAAATCGCAAAGAGATGAAAGAAAATGAGCCAAAATAGCCTAACTCCCGCATTAAATGGACCATTCTGCCTTCAGCGATTTTCACTTTTGCAGAGGGATGACTGCTTCTATGGCTCCACATTTGAGGAAAAATCATCGCATATGCGGCCCTTCCCAGTCTTTTGCATCTGCGGATTACTGGCCCATTTCTGCGACGCGAGTGTCGCACCTGCGACGTTGGCCGCTTCTGCAGTTGCTTCCATCGCACCTGCGCGTTCGTAGGTGCACACCATGTCCCGTATATGTGGGTTCTGAGTTGCTCATGCTGGACCGCTTCTGCGGCTGCTGGCTCACTTCTGCGAGCTATCACCTGCAGTTGGCCTTCTGCAGGTGCGATTGCACAGCTATTCACCCAAGGCTAAACGACCTCCGTGCATCGTCCGAATGGCATCTGGTGGCCCCGTGGCCCCGTCCAAACATACCAACGAGTTTGAAATCATAAAAATGGACTCGCTCGCACCCTCGGAACGTTGAAAAAAATATTAAAACTAAGAATCACAATCCAAAACCAATATGATCAACTTATGAACTTCAAATTCTTCAAACTTACTCCGAACGCGCTGAAACATACTTAAACTACTCGGAATGACACCAAATTTTACGTGCAAGTCTTAAATCACCATACAAAACTATTCTCGGGCTTAGAATACTGAAAGGACCTTGATAACATCAAAGACTACTCCAAACCAAATTTAAAGAGCTTTAAAACCTTCAAAGTGCCAACAATCAGTATTAAGCGCTAAACACTCCCGGGTCATCCAAAACCCCATCCGAACATATGCCCAAGTCCAAAATCATCATACGAACCTATTGGGATCGTCAAGTCCCGGTTTCGAGGTCGTTTACTCAAAACGTTGAATCAAGTCAAACTTAGCCCTTTTTAGCGAACCTTAAGGAACCAAGTGTTCCGATTTCAACTCGAACCCTTCCAAATCCCGAACTAACCATCCCCTCAAGTCATAAAATAGTTAAAGAACATATATCGAGTCTTATTTAAGGGAACATGGATCTTGAGAGAAAAACGACCGATCGTGTCGTCACACTAAACTCCCACTGGAGTAACCGTGAATGGCTGGTGGACGGTAGGAGCTCTCTGGAATGGAGTTGAAGTAGAGTCGCACTGGAGCACCCTGAGAAGGGGGCGATGCTGGATATGTGGGCCTACTAGACTTGCCCCTCAAAAACTTACCTCTACCCCCAGACAAAGCACCATTGAACCCTCCAGAATATCGAAAATGCTTGTCCCTTGGCATTTTCTCTCGGCTCTGCTGACGAACACCCTCGATCCTCCGAGCTATCTCCACAACCTGCCAGTAAGGAGTCGCTATCTCAACCTCTCGGGCCATAGTGGCTTGAATACCATAGTGTAAACCCGCAAAAAACCTCCACAGTCTCTCTGACTCGATGGGGAGTATCATAAGTGTATGGTGAGACAATTCAGAGAATCTCGCCTCATTGTCGATCGCCGACATCTGACCCTGCTGGAGCTGCTCGAACTGACCCCACAACTCTTCCCTCTGAGAGGGTGGAATATATCTATCCACAAAGATATATGTGAACTGGTCCCAAGTCAAGGGAGGAGAACCTGCTGGTCTGCCTAGAAGATAGGACTGCCACCATCTACGGGCTCTGTCCTCCAGCTGAAAGGTGGAAAATTCCACCCGGTGGGACTCCAATATCCTCATGTTGTGCAGTCTTTCCCTGCAACAATGAATAAAGTCCTGGGGTTCCTCATATCGCTCACCTCCAAAGGAAGGAGGATGTAGCCTGGTCCATCTATCCAATAGCTTCTGCGGCTCATCGGTCGTAACTGGTCTGGGCTCTGATATAGCCGCTGCAACTGGATGAGCTCGGCCCACATGTAGTGCGCCCAGGGTATGATATACGCCAGCTGCATGCCCTGGAGCCTGGGTGGTAGGGGTCTGTTCTCCCCCTTCCGCCTGAGATGTGGCCGAGACTGCTGGAAATAAACAAGCCTGCATCATAGAATTTATGAACTGCAACATATGGCCCATGACCTCCTGGAATCTTGGTGCAGATATGAAATCCAATAGGGCCGGCTCCACTGCAGGCACCTCGCCCTGCTCCTCAATAACATGATCCTCCATTGGATCCACTGGTGACACAACTAGAGCAACTCTAGGACGCCCTTGTCCTCTACCACGAGCTGGATCCCTCCCTGGGCCTCTACCTCAGCCTCTAGCAACATGGGGAGCAGTTCCTCCACAACTGGGAACATATGCCATGCGCGTTCTTACCATATGTGAGAGAATAAGATAAATATACTTAGCACAACATCAACTGCACGATAGGAGATGAAGAAAGAGTAGTTTCCTACCACCCTATAGCCTCTCGAAGATAAGTACGGACATCTCCGTATCGATCCACAAGACTCTATTTGGCCTGCTCATAAATTGTAACCTATGTGAACCTAGTGATCTGATACCATGTTGTCACGACCCAATTTCCCCTATTGGCACCCAACATTGCCGCTAGGCAAGCCAACAGTGAACTAGTCATACATTTATTCTTTGTAATAATCCAAAATAATTGATTTTTATTTATTAAGTAGATGAGAAGTGGAAAAGTTATGTAAGGTGAAGTGTAAGCTTATGAAATAGCAAATATGGCGAAATCAATACTCAAAACCATAAAGTGCCTACTATAATTTTACTAAGACCCGGTGTCACAAATGTATGAGCAACTAGTAGAATATACAAACCATCTATGCTACTGTCTAAAACAAGATAGACAGAAAGTAAATACAAAAGAGAGAATGTGGGTGATGTAGAACAAACTCAAAGATTATCTCACCACTATGCCTCAGGGTAACGGGGATGCGCGCCTGAATGAATTACAGATGTACCTGCCTCAGATCCTGCACGATTAGTGCAGAAGTGTAGCGTGAGTACATAAGCAAGATGTACTCAGTAAGCATCCAGTCTAACCTCGAAGAGGTAGTGACGAGGGGTCGACATCGGCACTTACTATGGGCCAACAAATATAATACAGAAATTCAAAATAGTCATGGAATACGTGAATAATAATAACATATTAGCAAGCAGTAAATAAATGATTCTTTAACTGGTAATCAATTTAAAAATCTCCAACAACTTCGGGCTAATAAATAAATTATAACCTCTCAAATCATAAATATAATATCAAGTGTAATCGGGATCCGAACATTATCGCGCACGATTTATGCCGAGGTTGTACGGCCTGATCCAGAATAATGTGTACACTACCAAAGGTCGAACGACACGAACCATAGATGCATCTATTATACTGCCGAGGCGTTCGTCCCACTCCAAAAGAAGGGGTAATACTCTAGAACATCTTATTTAAAAGCAATCACAAGACTAATACATAAGGAAAACACAAATTCTATTAACGGTCAAGTAATCCCGCCAATACTCAAAGTAAGTGAAATTCGATCTTTACGAATCCTTTATCAAGCTTCAACATAACTTAAGCACTTAAATTAAAAAGTAGGATGCAAGCAATACAAGTATTTCATGATTTGGGTCCTAAAACTAACCGGACAAAAGCATGATTGTAGCTACGCACAGACTCTTGTCACCTCGTGCGTATGTAGACCCCACAATTAGAAGCACATAGTAATTTAAAACACCTATGAGGCAAATTCTCTCTTGCAAGGTTAGGAAAGAGACTTACCTCGTCCCAAAGATCACTTCCCTGTTCGCGAATCTACTCTAAAGCCTCAAGTTGGTGCCGAATAAATTCGAAGCTAGCCAAATATTACATAAATTGATCAACATACGCTCAAAAGTTCATAATCTAGCTATTACAGTAATTACCCAACTCAAATTGAAAGATTCCTAAAATTCTCCCCCGGGCCCACGTGCTTGGGTTCAGGAAATTTTCGAAGATAAATATTACCCATAACCTCACGAGATCAAGTATATAATTTCTACCCAATTCCATAATCATTTTCGTGGTTTAATCCCAATTTTAGCAAAATCTAGGTTTTCCAACTAAACCCATGATTTCTACCATTTGCATGTTAAGAATCTACCCAAAATCCGTGTATTAAACTAACATATAGTAGGAATCACTTACCTCACGATGATATACGAAAAAGACGTCTCCAAGAGCTCTAATGTCGACCTTCCCAAGACGCTTTTGCGGTCATTGGCTCACTTCTGTGAGCCTGCACCTGCGGCAGATTCTTCGCATGCGCGATTGCACTAGAACCCCTGCTGCTTTAGCCCTCCAGCCAAGTTCAACCATGTTTTGCACATCGTCCGAATAGCACCCGAGGCCTCCGGAGCCTCGTCCAAACATACCAACAAGTTCTTAATCATAAGACGGACTCCCTAGACCCCTCTGAACACGTAAAACAACATCAAAACAAAAATAATTTCACCCCAAATCAAATCAACTTATGAACTTCAAGTTCTTCCAACTTATTCTGAATGCACTGAAACATGCCTAAACTACTCGGAATGACACCAAATTTTGCGTGCAAGTCTTAAATTATCATACAGAACTATTTCTAGGTTCGGAATCCCAAATGAATCTCGATAACACCAAAACCTACTTCAAACCAAATTTAAAGAACTTGAAAACTTTCAATGCGCCAACTTTCAACATTAAGCGTCGAAAGCTCCCGAGTCATCCGAAACCCGATCCGAACATACGCTCAAGTCCAAAATTATCATATGAACCTATTGGGATCGTCAAATCCCAATTCTGAGGTCGTTTACTCAAAATGTTGACTCAAGTCAAACTTAACCATTTTAAGCCACTATTAAGGAACTAAGTGTTCCGACTTCAACCCAAACCCTTCCAAACTCGAACTAACTATCCCTGCAAGTCATAAAACAGTTAAAACACATACAGTGAGTCTTATTTCAAGGAACGGGGGACTATAAAGCAAAACGAGCGGTCGGGCCGTCCCACTTATTTAACTAGGCGGAAAATTCTAATATTTAGGATTTTAAATATAAAAAATTCTTTTCTTATTTGAATTGTTACTATTTTACGTCTTATTTATACTTTTGCGGAAAATTATTTCCTTATCTCTTTAATTTCATATTATTATAGTCCTATAGTTTATATCACATATTTTCATCGAATCCTTTTAAAAGTATAATGTTGAATAAGAAACGTTTTCCATAATATATTTAATTTCAGAAGAAATGTCTATAGTTCTTTGTTTTTTGGGGGTTTGTGCATAAAAAAATGTATACTATTCCGAGTTACTTGAACAAAAAGTCTTCGACCTCGAACATCATATCTCTTTCTATTATTTACCATCTTGATAAAAACACAATGGAGAATGTAATATTATTCTACTGCATTCCTTTATTTTTATTATTTGTTATAATGGCATGGAAATATAAATCAAATTTTATTATATTCTACCTTTATGAGGCCGGTCCTTTTTTCAGATTTTATTCATAAGAAGCTATAAGTGATTATTAAAAGATACATTTTTTATATTATTCTATCTGGCATGAAGGACCAATGCACGACTACAGACAATAGAACTTGGTAGATATAAAAGATAACATTTAATGCATTTAGATGTAGAGTCTAGATGCACGGTTATGGATAGGGGTGTACATGAGTCGGGTTGGTTCAGTTTTTAGCAAAACCAAATCAAAACAAATCAGTACGATCTTGTTAGGTTTTTCGGGGGTTTTTTGTTACATGAATATTATTTCAATCTTACTTTGTTAAAATTATAAGTAAAGTTTTGATAAGTAAAGGTTTGGTAAAATATTCTTATGAGAGAATTGTTTTAGCAACACATGATAGTTATTTTCTTAATCATCTAACAATATTTTTTCGTTGATGTATGCTTTTAAGGTTAACCTGTAACGACCCGGCCAGTCGTTTTGAGAGTATTAGCCCCGATCCCCTATTTACTGCTTCCCCATATCATTTTCATCTTATGTGACTTGACGAGAGGTTCTGTTTGTGGTTTCAGAGTGATTTGGGATACTTAGTCCTTAAAACGAAAGTTTGAGCTCTAGGATTTTTGACCGTAGTTGGAACTGTGTGAAGACGGCTCTAGAATGGATTTTTGTCAGTTCCGTTAGCTCCATTGGGTGATTTTTGACATAGGAGTGTGTCCGGATTGTGTTTTAGAGGTCTGCAGCTGAATTAGGCTTGAAATGGCGAAAGTTGAATATTTGGGAAGTTTTATCGGGAGCGGACTTTTTGATATTGGGGTCGGATTCTGATTCCGAAAGTTGGAGTAGGTCCGTAATGTCAATTATGACTTGTGTGCAAAATTTTAGGTCAATCAGACATGATTTGATAGGTTTCCGTGTCGGTTGTAGAAGTTTGAAGTTTCAAAGTTCATTAAGTTTGAATTGGAGGGAGATTCGTGTTTTTAGCGTTGCTTGTTGTAATTTGAGAGCTCGACTAAGTTCATATGTTGTTATAGTACTTGTTGGTATTTTAGGTTGAAGTCTCGGGGGCCTCGTGTGGATTCTGATGGTTAACAGATCAATTTGGACTTGTTGAAGTTGCAGAATTTCTAGTGTTTCTAGTTTCTGGTTTCCTTCTTCACGTTCGCGAGGGGAGTTCTGCGTTTACAAAGAGAAACTAGAGACAAGAGGGGATTTGTGCTTCACATTCACGATGTAGGTCCCGCGACCGCAAAGGTTTCAGGTAAAAAGCCTACGCGTTCACGATGAGGATCCCGCGTTCGTGTAGGGGAAGTTGGTCAACTGAGTCTCCAGGCAATTTGCCTACGCGTTCGCGATGATGGTCCCGTATTTGCGTAGGGTTGAGCTGAGTAAGTTTCACGTTCGTAATTAGGCCATCGTGTTCGCGATGAAGGATTTTGGGCTGAAGCAATTTTGTGCTTCGCGAACGCGAGGGTTCTTTCGCGTTCGCGAAGAAGGGATCACAAGGCAGAATATAACATTTCAAAATCGAGGGTTTAGCCATTTTGACATAAATTGTAACGACCCGACTGGTTGTTTTGCATATCAGGATCCCGTTCCCCTAAATGAGACTTCCTATAACAACTTACTATGATTTATGACTTGCGGGGACGGGTGGTTTGGGATTCAGAAGCGTTTAGAGTGGTATAGGAACACTTGGTTCCTTAAGGTTGGCCTTTAAGGCCAAGTTTGACTTTGGTCAACATTTTTAGTAAACGACCTCGAAATCGAGTTTCGACGGTTTCGGTAGCTTCGTATTATGATTTTAGACTTGGGCGTATGTTCAGAATGGATTTTGGATGACCCGGGAGCGTTTCGGTGCCGCAAATTGAAATAAGAGTTCCTTAAGTCCATATTGTGGTTTGGGGCATGTTATTGTGTTATTGAGGTCCGAACGGAATTCTGAGATCGGGGATAGTTCCATTATGTCATTTACGACTTGCCTGCAAAATTTGGTGTCATTCCGAGTAGTATAGGTCAGTTCGGCGCATTGTTAGTAAAGTCAAGAAAAACTTAGAGTTCCTAAGTTTGGTTCTAGGGGTTTTGGGATGTGATTTTGAGTTTTAGCATTGTTTTGAGTGTTCCGAAGGCTCGAGCGAGTCCGTATTATGATTTGGGACTTGTTGGTATATTCTAACAGGGGCTCGGGTGGGCCCAGGTGCCTCCCAGACACCACACGAGGCCAAAAACCAGCTGAAATAGCTGTTGGTGCACCTGTTCTGGTATGACCCAGGTGCGGTTGCCCAGTCGTGGGGCGGGACCGCTCCTGTGGTCCCAACCTCGCAGGTGCAATCCCTAGCGGGCATCCCATTTCTCACAGGTGCGGAAAAAGTTTCGTAGAAGCGGAGCCGCGTGTGCGATCTTCTCTCCGCAGGTGTGGGCCCAGGCTTCCTCGTCCATTTCCGCAGGTGCGAGCCTTTGCTCGCAGGTGCGAGACCGCAGGTGCGGTCCTTGAGCCGCAGGTGCGGAACCACTGTCAGGCAGTGTGTTTCTTTAAAATACGAGATTCTTCATTTTTCCTTCATACCTTCCTCCATTAAAACACTTTGAGAGCTTGGGAAAAGGGCTCCATGACCCAACCACTGAGAGGTAAGTAAATTCTACCCCAAAGTTAGTTTAATTCATGAATTCTTAGTTAAGTTAACCTTCTTAATTTGTAAAAAAAAATCATGAATTGGGTAGTAACCTAGGTTTTATGTATATTGGGAAAATTACCAAGAAATTGGCCATGGAATCATACTAAAACTATATATTAATGATCCTTAGGTTACGAGTAAGTGTTTCCTTCAAAAATTTCCGGAATTCGAGCACGTGGGCCTGGGGGTGTATTTTGAGATATTGCAAGTAGGCTAAATTGGTTAACTAAATAGGGAAATTTCATACTTTTGAGCATGAATTGATATATTTGTACAACATTTGGCTACTTTTGAGTCCTTGGGTGACGAGTTTGGAGTTTTCTGGCGCGTTCTTGACCAGGAAAGTGGTTCGACACAAGGTGAATCTCCTTTCTAACCTTGTAAGAGGGAATTTTCCCCATAGGTGATTATAAATAATTTCATGTCCTTATTTGCGCGGGCTACGCACGTATGAAGTGACGGGAGTCCGTGCGTAGCTACTACTATGTTATGTTGGGTAGTTCTAGGACTCACAAACATGCTTATATGTGCCTTACATGTGTTCCTAAATGCATTTTGAGTTGCTTATTATCCTTGAATTGGCATGAGAACATTAGGAAGTTATGTTCCATATTATACCTCTTAAGTTATTGCTTCAAAATATAATCTCTGTTAACTCCCTAAATATTGATAATTTATGTATGTATGCGGCACCCGCGTCACATGTATGATTCGTGAGCGGAATAGACCTACTATTATGTCAACCGCGTCGCATGTTCGATTTGCAAGCGGGGTAATAGATGCATCTATGGTTTGAGCCGTTCGACCTTCGGTAGTGCACATTTATTTTCACGGCGCTTCGGCCGTACGCTTTCGTCCTATTATGTGCTATATGATTTACGGGAAATTTATTGTAATTGTATAAACTGTTTCATGTGAAAAAGGGAATTTAGTACATTATATGCTAGTGAAATTTTACATGCAAAGGTAATTACAGCTATATTTGATATTTTATATCTTTGTGATTTCTACGACTATTATGCCTGCCTAGATCCTATTAAATTATGTTACTTAAAAAATGTTGACCCTTGTAAGTATCACGTCTACCTCTCGTCACTACTTCTTCGAGATTAGGCAGGATAGTCACTGGGTACATATTTGTTTATGTACTCATGCTACGCTTCTGTATTTAATTGTACAGGCTCTGGCAGGTGCATCTGGGTATTCATCCGGCGCTCGTCCCTGACGTATAGTGGGCGTGGACTCTTCGGTGAGCTGCTTTCCTTGACGCTTATCTCTGGCAGCACCTTGGAGTTCCTCTTTTATTTCATTATGTCTGTATTATCTCTTCAGACAGTAGGGCAAACTTGTACTTTCTTTTGGATACTAGTTTCTGCTAGATGCCCGTAGACATGTGACGCCAGTTCCTAGCATGCCCACGTAGTGGATATTTTATTCTTTTGGGTTGTAATGATGGTGGTGATTACTATATTTATTGCTCACTTTGGTCGTTTAAGTCACTAATTTACTTCAAATTTATGTTTTGAAAGAAAAACCTCTTAAGTATGGTGAATTGTTTATAAATTAAAAAGGGATCAGTAGTAAATTAAAGTTGGCTTGCCTGACATCGAAGTTGGGCGCCATCGCGACCTAAATTGGGATTTGGGTTGTGACAACATGGTCTCAAAGCTCTAGGTTCACGTATTTCCCATGAGTCATAGGCAAACCTAATAGAGTCCTGCGGATCGATACGGAGACGTCTGTATTTGTCTTCGGGAGGCTATAGGGTGTTAGGAAACTTCTCTTTATTCATGTTCTATCATGCAGTTGATGGTTTACTAAATCTTATTCTTCCATTCTTTAACAGATGGTGAGGGCACGCGCGACTGACGTTCCAGACCCAGGAGATGCTGCTACCGCCGCCGTCCGAGGCCGTGGCAGAGGTCGGGGGAGGGCACCAGCCGGAGGTAGGGGACGAGGGCGTCCCAGAGTTGTTCCAGTAGCGCACCCAGCAGATCCGGCAGAGGATCCTACCACAGAGTAGCAGGGCAAGGTGCCCCCAACAAATCCTGTCGTAGTAGACTTTATGACAACGCCAGGCTTCCAGGAGGTTATGGGCCGTATGATGAGATTTATGGACACTATGACGCAGGCTAGTTTATTTCCAGCGGATCCTGCCACATCTCAGGCAGGAGGGGGATCCCAGAACCCTACTGCCCAGGCCGCAGGTCATGCAACAACAGTTTATCAGACCCTGAGTACTGATGCGAGACTAAAATGCATAGTTTAACATGTGATATACCTTACATTTTATGCGCATTAATGATAAAAATACACTTGTTATGTTCTTAATGGAGTTTATTTCATGTGTAGGTGAAGTGGAGATGGAAACGGAGCTAAAGGGATGCAAATACGTCGAAAAATACGCGAAAGGAGACACCCGGGCGATAGCCGGGCGACAGAGCCAAACAACCTAACCCTACCTGGCGTTAGCCAGGCGTTAGGGCTGAAACGCCAGCCCTACCCTGGCGNGGTCCAAACGCCAGGGTCCCCAGTTCGGCGAAAAACCGAGTTTTGACGGGTTAAGTGTTTCCCAATTGAAATAGAAGTCTCCTACACGTTTAGGGTTTGTCCTAAACTTATAAATAGACTCCTAAAACACAACTACAAGAGGGAGAGATTCGAGATTAGAGTGGATACGGACAGCAAAACATCGATTTGTACATATTTTCTTCATTACTTTGTAGTTCTATTATGCAAGTTGTTTT